>CAUYSK010087642.1:0-17154 GCA_963575035.1 Avahi laniger | reverse complement strand
CAAGTAGCTGGGACTACAGGCGTGTGCCACCATGCCCGGCTAATTTTTTCTATATATTTTTAGTTGTCCAATTAATTTCTTTTTATTTTTAGTAGAGACGGAGTCTCGCTCTTGCTGAGGCTAGTCTCGAACTCCTGAGCTCAAACAATCCGCCCGCCTCGGCCTCCCAGAGTGCTAGGATTACAGGCGTGAGCCATCGCCCCCGGCAATAGCAATTAATTTGAAAAATTTAAAAATGGGGAAACCAAAGCAGGGTTGTGTGTATGTGTGCGTGCGCGTGCATGCATGCACACACAAATACTTTTGTGTGCATTTTTTCAAGTAGGGTAGCAAGAAGTTGGGATAATTCTGGTCACATTAATTAATGCCTGAACCTGAAGCTTAAATATTACTTCATGTTGCAGAAATTTAGAGCTGAAAAAGCGACTTTGGAAATAATTTAGCATCCCCTTCATTTATAGCTCAGGAAACTAATGCAGCCCTTGCTGCTTGCAAGATGCCCGGAAGGGTCAGAAACTGTAGGAATGCAGCAAATAAGTAGAGTTAGTACAGGGTTTTCGATAAGATTGTATTTCAGTATTCTAACCTCGCTTCCCTTTTCTTAGGCGTAGCCTGAGCCTTAACAGCAACAACAAAGCACAAAAAGGCATTTTTCAGTTTTCTATTAAAAATGTTTGACTCTCTTGTTCTAATTCCATCTTTGATCTTTGGATTCTTTCCAGTCTCTGTTGAACCAGGGGATAGAAAAGACTGACACAGTAAAAAAAATTTCCAGGAAAATGGGGAATAAGTAGAAACTCCATCAAACCCCTAATTATAAACTCTATTAAAATTAATTAAGAAATGTTACTAAAGAATTTTCAGCATATGGCAGAGACTAGTCACTGAGGTAACTTAAGGGAGACTGCTTTGAACTGGTAAAAAATCAATGTGAGCTTCCTAAAAAAAGTTTCAAAAAAGAACAATGAATCTACAGAAAACTTTGTTTTAATTAACAACCACAGGGAACCATACACAGAATTCAGAAAATGGTTGGAGTCTCTCTTCAAAGAAGTGGACACTACATCCTTTCAAGTGAAAGTCAGAATAACAAAAGATGAAAGTTATGATCTATGCAAAGGACACACTGAAAATGCTGTTTAAGCTGCACAAGAGGGATGGCCCTTAAATCAGTAGAAGAAACTTGAGCAATATACCCAGAATTTTAAGAAACTGAATTAAGAAATGAAACATTTCAGGAGGGCAGATCTGGGGAATAGAGCTCAGCATTGCAATTTCTGAACAATTAGATTTCCTGAATGAGCCAAACAAATAAAAGGCACTAAATCAATAAAGATCCAATAATACATTTTTCCAGAACCAATAAGTGATTAGACGTGAAACAGAGAATAGTCATGTGGCCTAATAGAATAATTGTGAACATTTGAGGAGCAACTTACCATTTATAAAACAATTCTCACACTCATACATCTTATCATTTGATTTTTACGACACTGTGAGGTAGACAGAGATTATTATTCTGCCATCTTACTGGTAGAAATTAACCTCCAGGAGGCTAAGTGATTTGCCCAAGGGATGTAACTAGTAAGTGAAGAACCCAAGTTCAAGTCCAGGTCTTGCTCTCCAAAGTAGGGGGTCTTATACATATTTTAAATAATAAAAAAGATACACCTGCAATAACACACAAAAAGAGAAGATCACTCTTAAAAGACTATAAATTGGAAATATTATTGCCTTTTCTAGTAGCATAAAAAGAACTTGTTGGATATGGAACAACGTTACCAAGGATCTGAGAGAGACAGAGAGAGAGAGAGGAAGAGAATGTGCCCACCTCATTTTTGACCTTGCCAAACTGCTTTACAGGATGCAACAAAGATCTGTAAGCTCTTCAAGGTCCTGAAAATCTAACCAGTTTCTCATTAATCTTATTCCAACTGGCTCTGAGGACTGCTTCTAACAGAAGTCTGCATTAAACATAGAATCCTAGATAGAAGACATTGACCTGAGTTTCTCTTACAGAAATACATAGGTGAGAACACTATGAAGAAACATTTTTTTCTTGGTAAGTATAATTATCATATTCAATGAAACAAAAGTAAGATGTGTCTTGATACCTGTATGGGGCATTGCAAACTGCTCTGATCTTTCTAAGAGAATTATTTGGCTAAATGTGACATGAACCATTCCTTAGACTCATTACTACCACTCTCTGGGAACTTATCCTAAAGCAATACTTCAAAGAATAAAAAAATTATAGATGGCTATACTGATATTCTTTATAATCATGAAAACTTAGAATAAAAACTTAAGAATTGGGTTTTAACCCAAATGAATTTTATGTGGCTATTAAAAATAATGAAAATGAAATGTGTGTATGAAATTAGCAATGGAAGTAGAGCTAAACTTTTAACAATACTATGATTAAACAATGAAAAATGTGTGTCTGTAGATAAAAATTGGAATGCAATTTAGAGAAATGACATGAATTCATTTAGGGTGGTAGGATTGATGCTGAATTTTAAAATTCTTGAAATACTTTCAAATTTATAAATGGTTGAGAAATTGCCAGTGCTGCTGCTGACACACAGGCAATCCCATCCAGGCTAGAGGTTCATGGAATACATCTGGAAGGATAAGAAGCTGCTTATAGTCGCTGCCTCTAAGTAGGGGAAACGGGGACTGGTGGGCCTGAGGAAGAGGGCTAAGAAGTGACTTAATTTACTCTATGTGCTATACTGGTTGATGCCGTTTGAATTTTGCGTCTTGTGCACGTAGCGCCAATTAAAACATGCTGTCTAGGCGCAATAAATATACACTGACTATATTTCTGACCTGAAAATTGGCCAAGTGGCCCGATGATAGCACAGAATAGTTAAAATCAGTAGGATGTTGGAAAATCTAGAACATTTGGTAACTGCTGCATAAATGGAAGGGCAGAGAGTGGAGACAACACCAAGGCTAGAAAGAGAATAATTGGTGGGAATGAGCCTGCCCGGGAGCCCAAATGAAGCAGCGGAGAACAGGGAGAGTCTTGGGGCTGGGGGCCAAGGGAGCAGGACGCTCCAAAGCAAAAGATGAGCGGAGATGGAGGCACAGATCGCACAGGAGGAGTGTGTGTGCGGCAAGGAGAGGGGCATGGGGTGGAGGCCAGGGAGGCCGGGACTGCCCACTGTGGTGTGTGGGGCTGGCTAGACCTTCTGGGTGCATGAAGTGGGGACACCAGGGAAGGTGTCTTGTTCATCTTTGTGCCTTCAGTAAGCCACCCGTCATTTTACTCATAGTAAGAAATCAGCGAGTGTTCAATAAAGGAATGGAAGACAATGCTGGTGACTGTGGAGAACAGATGGGCATTAGGGAGCCCACCAAGGGGCTGCTGCCCTAGCCCAGGGTGCGGGGATGAGGGTGTGGGCAAAGGCAGCAGGGGAGGTTGGAGGGGGGGGCACACTCGAGATGTGGAGTCACAGCATTGGTGACTGACGGGGATGAAGACAAAGCGAAGGTGACTTTATGATATCTAGGTAGGGCGATGGCAAAGCTACTAAAAATTAAAGGAAAACAGGAGGAAGACCAGTGTGCTTAAGTTTAGGACAACACACTACAAAGTATCTAGTGGATATAAATGAGTTTTTCCTATTAATAATTTTGCCCACAATCAAGGCCGTCATTGTTAACACTTCTGATTAACTCACTTGACTCTTTGAGGGGACCAATAATTGCAATTTTATGGTAAGATTTAAAAAAAATCATGTTAACAGCTTTTGCCCATATATTTTAGGGTATATGTGTTATGTGACATGCCTGAAAAGGCACACACAGGCAAATTTAAGTTTAAATGTTGAAAATACTCAACTGTATGTCTGTATACACAACTGTATACTGCTGTATGTTGTGGAGACAAACAGAACTGTCTGACCCTGACACTGGGGCCTCTCCCTGAGATGCCTGGCAACAAGCCAGTTCTCAGACTCAGTGTCCCATGGGACGGAACGCTCCCCAGGTTTCCACATTCTGGAAGCTGTGACATCTGAGAGGATTCCCCTAAACAGTAGGCACCTGAGATTGAGACTGCTTGGTGTATACATCTAAAATGTTTATTCCTCCACAAAAGGCCACTGCTATACATACCTCATTAAATGGAAGAACACCAAGGGCTGGGGTCCTTCTGCGATATGTTCCCATGGCACAGACATTCATGTGGCCCAAGCACACATTTCTGCCCTGGCTCTGCTGACCCTGCTCCCATGAGTTCCAGCTGCACCCAGTGATGCTGGTTGTGTACACCCGGAGCTTGTTGCACAAACGACTGTGCAGTCTTATTCTAGATTCTGAGGAAAAAACAACTGATTTCTGTAGGCGAGACGGCAAAGCCTGTCCTCTGGCTAGCAGCATTGATGTCCACATCTGCTAGCAGAGGAAAATTTACTGTTTCATCTTATAATGCATGTGTTTTAATCATTTCTACCATCATATTTAATAAAGCTCCAAAACTAAATTTAAAGTAGCACGAGGATTTTACAAAGATTTTGTAGAATAAATTCCAGCTATATTGCCCCATTTACAGAGCTTAAAAGGCTGCTATTTGCTTTTCTTGTTATGTTCAAGAGAAAAAACTTTAAATCTCTTTCTCAACAGGTCTCCTAAATAGTAGCGGCGTATTTTCTCTGTCATGGCATGGACAGAGATACTCTTCTGCTGGCTTTACTGCTGCCTTTATTGATCAGGTTTGAGTTAATGAGAGTGGTCTGTTTGACGCAGACTTTTGTATATATGTGTTTGAGGTGAAATTCATGCAAAGAAAGAGGTGGAATAGTCCCCGGGTTTCTTGCTACAACCAAGAAAGTTTTATCTTTTTTTTTAGGGAGTGAATGAAAGTAACACTTAAAAATCTTAGTTGGCTTTGTAGTGGGTCCAATCACTGGGGATCAAATAATAACAAAAACCTCATCAATGACATTAACAGGCTTAATATGACTACATTTGTATAATTATAAGGACCAGTTGTATTTAAAACGACATTTAGTTTTGGTGAAAACTCTAAATGCTTATTAAAGTACTTTGATTTTCTACTTAGTCAGGATACACTTGATGATGGTAACTATTACCAGAATCAGAGATACCTGAAAGTGTCTCTGAGTATAGTCTGTAAGCAAAAATGTTTTGAAAAAACTGAAAAGCTATTTGAGAACGTACAGAATCACAAATCACACAGGAACAAAAAAGGGCCAAAATATAAAAACAGAATGTGTGTATATGTATGTGTGTGCATATATATTATATATCACAGATATTCTGTATGCCTTCCACTTTCTTCCTTCTACTCTGCAATAGAAAATATTATCATTCTTTTCTTTGTATTCAGGCACACGATTAGTAATTACATGTTTTTAGTGATCCCCTTGAAATCTTGATAAAGTTGACCAAGAGTGGGAACTTGTTAGACAATGTGGACATGAGACATGGAAATTTTAATTTTAAAAAAGAAAAGAAAAAAATAAATAACTAAAAAGGAAAAAACAAAACAAAACAAAAGAGTGGGAACCTATAGTTCAGCTTAATCTTAGCTTTGGTGGCAAAAAATACAGGAGGAATAGCCCAGGAAACTGAGGACAGAGTCCACTGGCTATTTTTCTGCCCTGCGGTTCTACGTGGTTCTTGCGAAACCTGTAAATGACGGCAGTGACTAAGGGTGTGGACCTTGGAGATGAATCAGAACAAAGCCTGGAGACTCTGAAGTGAGTTAGCGAGAGGTCTGCACCCAATAGAACAAGGAGGAAAATGCTAGCTAACCCATTTTCTTTCTCTAACTTCTAAACATAAACGTAAAAAAAAAATTTGTGCATGCACGATTTTCTGGGAGAAGGAATTGGAATATCCAGGGAGGTGAGGGGAGAGGAAAGTGTTAAAAAAGCATTTGCAACATAGTGGTGGGAAAAAAACTGAATTGCTCTAAGGTTGGTTGAGTTCTTCCAGCTGAAAGACAAAGAAAATGAACAATTGTGTATTGTCTTCCTGGACAATTATTATTACACAGACTACTACCGGGACAAGAAGTGTTGTCACTGTGGATAACATGGAAGAGAGAACTATTATTAAGAATCATTTATAATGAGATGTTATTTCAAGTTATGAAAAATTTGATAACCGACTTTATAATACAAATGATTATAAAGACTTCAAGATCTTTAATGACAAAATTTTTAAAATGATGTATTAATCATGACTACCAGTATCTTGCTAATTAATGTGTTTTGCTTGGGCATATTAAGTATGTAAACTGTAATCCATCTGGACTGAAATGAGCCTTATTAAGATGGAATTCTGTAAGAGTTATTTTTCCCCCCTGGTTTGGTACTTCCTGCCCACTACAAACGTGAATTTTTACTATGGTCATTCCTAGGAAATATTCAACAAAAATTTGCAGATAAATTGATCTCAAACCCAATGCAATGTTTGTTAATTTGTTAACAAGGTTACTAATGAGTGTGCTGGTCCAGAAAGGGTATGAAAATGGAGGACTTTTAGTGCTGGCAAATGATGCTTATGTAGGCAGCTAGTTTTTACAAAGTATGAATGTTTGCAGTTCCACTTCAACGGTCACCAAAACATCGAGTGCACACCAGTTGTTGGGAAGGAAGTCCATGGTAGGACGCCTGAGGTGACAGGACTGCAGACTCTTATGCCAAGGAAAAACAACACTTCTCAGAAGCAAATGACAGAGGGCTGAAGTGTAGCCAATAGTGGGAATGACAAGATTCTACCCCCAAGTTATGTTAGGGCTGATAACAAGAAAGCATCAATGGCATTGAGCCCACTGGGGGATGGCTGCCAGGTAATGAGGTCTGAATTTTGAGCTTCCTAAAGCCAGTGGTTTTCTTCAAATGCACACGAATCTGCTCGTTTCTTAGTTTTGGTTCAAGTCTTTTTTTTTTTTTTAACTCCCTTAAACAAAGGGTTCTTGGATTTGAAATTGATTAAGAATGACTGAAATAAAATATAGCGTGTATTGTCTTTCAGCCCCCAGTTGTCTGACACCACTGGGTGTACTGCAATTCAATTCTAGTGCTAACAACCTGGAGTTTGTGCAGACCCCTAAGTTAAGGGCTCAGTCCTCTGTAAGACTTCCCTCACTTTAGGCACCAGCCGCAGTTCAGAGGTCTCCAGGCCACTTACACTTCTGACCAACTGGCTACAAATTCGGGAGTTCCCACAACTTCAGGTTCAGTAATTCACTAGAATGACTCACAGAACCAAGGAAAGTTTATATGATTGTATTAGGTAGATAGCAAGGGATTCTGGGTCTCCTAGGGATGAAAGTGGTGCTGTTGCCTTGGTGCAATTGCCCCACCCGGGAAGAAGGACAAGGGTAGGCTCCAGGCCCCCATCTTGGTCCTGCTCCACCCTAATCCTCTCCTGAGCTCTGCCATATCTGGGGGAAGAGGGAATACCCTATGAATCAGCCAATCATAACTCAGCGTGCCAGCTGCAAAAGAATGCAGAGGATTTTCTAGCCCATAGGGCAAGCAGCACAGGTACCAGAGAGTCTGGAAGTGACCTAGAACACCCCGCATGTGTAGTAAAACTCAGGTCATGCAACTCCCAGCTATCCAATCAGAATGGTTCTGTGGTGATGTCTGAGCCACTAGGGAGGTCCCAATCTGGGCACTGTAAAACAAGAGACAGACCATAACCAAGTCCCTTTTTTTGCACCCCTCCTTTTGCTCTCCCTTTGCCATGACACTGGGTCCAGTTGTCATCTGTGGCATATGTATCACACTCTATAAACCTATATCTTGCTCTTGCTCTATAATACTATCTTTCTCTCATCAATAAACCTCATTTTTGTGCTTGCCTTACTTTGGCGTGGTCATTCTTTGGCCACGAGCACACTAAGAACCGACATTTCAGACTGAAATCTGACAATTGTATGATTACAATTTTATTATAAAGGATATAGATCAGGAGCATCCAAAGAAAGTGACACATGGGGCAAGATCTGGGAGAGTCTAGAACTTGGAGCTTCTGTGCCCTCTCCCATGGAATCAGGGAGCTGTCACCCTCCTGGCACATCGATGTGTCCACCCAGTAGGAAGCTCCACTGAGCTTTGGTGTCCAGAGTTTTTACTGGGGTTACATTGCATAGGCACAATTAATTCAATCATTGGCCAAGTTACTGAACTCAATCTCCAGCCCTTCTCCCCTCTCCAGAGGTCAGACTGGGCTGATATCAAAGTCCCAACCTTCTAACCACATGGTTGGTCTTTCTGGTGAATAGTCCCTATCCTGAAGCTATCTAAGGGCTCACTGTTATTGAAACTGCAAGGGAGTTTCAGCCTGGGTCCAGTTACTCATTGCACAAAGATCCAATTACTGAGCCAATGAGGACTGCCAAGGAAGAAAGGATTTTTTTTTTTTTTGAGTCTGAGCTGAGTCACCTGGGCTAGAGTGCCGTGGTATCAGCCTAGCTCACAGCAACCTCAAACTCCTGAGCTCAAGCGATTCTCCTGCCTCAGTCACCTGAGTAGCTGGGGCTGTGATTACAGATGCACACCACCATGCCTGGCTAATTTTTCTATTTTTAGTAGAGATGGGGACTTGCTCTGCTTGGGTTGGTCTTGAACTCCTGGCCTCAAGGGATCCTCCAGCTTCGGCCTTCCAGAGTGCTAGGATTACAGGCATGAACCACCAAGCTGGCCTGAAAGGCATTTTTTTAAATACCAAAGTGAAGAGAATGGGAGAAGCTGCCTCAAAACTGTCTCAAGGAGGGGCCATGTGCCTTGGGGAAGGTTATGGGGAGTGGTCAGTTTTGGCAGCAGGAAGTCTGCTTGTGTTCTCCCTACTAGCTGTTTGTGCTCTTGGTTGTATCCCTGCCCCCAGCACCTATGTCCTGGTACACGAGGATGCTCAACAAACCTTTGCTGAATAAATTAATAAACTGGTTCCCAATTCATCCCCAGGGAATTGACCAAAACCCTGACCCCAGTATGGCTGAGAGAATAGTGTTTGCCCTGCCTGGATGTCCTTTGTCCTTATGTTTGCCATGTTCTGCTTGTTGTTATTCCAAGTGTCTCTCATTATTCCTGTCCCATGTCAGTCTGTGCAGGGCTCCACCTGATGTTGGGGACTGCGCTTATGCACTTGCTCACAGTTTGCATTTCCAGAGTCCTTATCAGTCATATTCCTGAGGTGACTCTAATGGATTCTACAAAATTCCTGCTGCTAATTTATTAATCTGGAGATGGCTTCTGGCTCTCTGTGGTATGGGGATACTGCCTGTGCCACTGCTGTGCTGTGAGCCTTCTTACAAAGTCTGCTTCTTTGTGCCACAGCCTTGCCTTGTGTGTTAACTGCTGTGCCCTTCCACGCTGCTCCTCACTTTCAATCTGTGATATTTCCTGTGTAACACCGTTAAGCCTCTCACAGCCTGTCGCTACCCCTGAGGTTGTTTCCATTGAATGGTTTTATGCCCACTGTCAGGTGGATTAATCTTGATAAGTATAATAATTCTGTTGGAAGGATATAGGAAACAGACACAGAGAAATTAAATGAATTTTATCTGAGAACACAGAGCAAGTTGGTAAAATAACCGGAATTAGAATGCCAAACTCTTGACCTCATATCTGTGTTTTCCACTCTACCCTGAATTGGCTCATATTTGTGAGCAAATGAATAGAAAATTTTGATGACTATCTTTTCATCTATCAAAATGTTTGGAATCATAGCAAACTATGATACTACCTCATTTGATTCTTGGACTGCAGAAACTGGAAGAAGCAATTAATAGCAATAAGCTTGACTTTTCTTAACTTTCCCTTTCAGAAGTTCTGAACAAAGAGAACAAGGAATCCATATCACCCAAAAGCTTCAGTTAAAGGGAACTTGATTTCGGATATTAAAATTGCTACTAATCCTCCAAAGGTTTCCCTTCAGTGTCCACGTTGTAAAAAATGGCTGGCAGATTCCTCTTAGGCACCGATACGTTCATACCTTCAGTTTTTTATTAAAATAGATGAGGAAAAAAAAGACTTCACTATTTCCCCCTGAGATAAGAAGGTGTTCTAAAAAATATCTTATGAATGGCTGGATTGTAGACATCACAATGATTCCATAAAAGATGAAATGTAGATATAATTTAGGGGAGATAAATTTTAAGGTTTTATTAGATTAAATAAGAAAAGGAGGCAGAGAAAGTTTTCAGCTCTTCCACTGGATCCGAAAGATCATTGAGTTCTTCCCTTGATCATCTTCGTTTTTTTTTTTTTTTTTTTACTTGCAGTTGACATGAATAAAATGGAGATGATTAACTCAAAAAAAGGCAGGTCATTTGATCATGCAGAAGAATAGCCACCCGCCAAGAGGACCTGTCCTGTTAAAACGTGTGCATCTCTTCTGAGGCTTAAAGACATTTTGTGTCTTCCCATCAAGCGTCTCCAGTGCGTCTCAGGCTTAGCTGCCCTAGACCCTGCCTCCATAGTCCACACTTTCAGAGACACAACATAGTGTTTCATGATTTAGAAGAGTTTCTCCCTTTCTAATGAGGATACAATCAGGCTTTTTCCTTTAAAGCACAGGTCAGTAATCCATTCAAAACAGATCCCCAAACTGAGCGGCCCAGGCCGACCACTGTAGTCAGAATCCAGCGTGCAGGGTCAGCAGCCCTGCACTACACAAGGTGCTGCCTCCCTAGGCGTGTTTCCAAGTCTTTACATGTTGTTTTCTCAATCTTTTCATGTCATCAATGGAGGCAGATGGTAAAGCAGTTTAGCTCTGTGTCCCTTTCCTCTGTTGGCCCCTGTGCTGGGTATCCTCTCTTTGCCCCTCCAGACTTACTTCCTATTGGTGTGCTCCAGGCAGGGATGCTGGCCGGAGTGAATTTCATCTGCAGACTCATGCTTTCTGGCTTCTGGTTGGGTTTGGCTAAAGGACATCAGCAGGAGATGAGGGCGGATGCAGAGTGAGGTGGGGGTGTTTGTTGCTGCAGCCAGCTCCCTTCCAGTTTAGAGGGACGGCTGCACCCCACTTCTAATAGATGGCCCTTTCCCTGTAGCTCTTCTCTCTGTCGGGTGGCCAGCATCTCCCTCCCCTGACACCCTTCAGGGCTGGAGATGGCAACCAAGGTATTGCACTGTCCCTTGTTAGTTTCCTAAGTCCTGTCTACACCTTTGTAAATACACCCTTTATTAGGAGCTCCTCAATGAGCCAGTTTGCATGAGACATCAGTTTGTTGTCGGGACTCTGATTGACAGTACTTTGTTGTGTTTCTCCCTCTCTTTTTGCTCTCTTATTCTCCTTTGCCCCATTCCTCTCCTCCAGTTTACTTCCTTGGTCTACCAATTTTTCTTTCTATCCCTGTCTCCTCTCTCTGATCTTCATTTTCTCTCTGTCATTTGCATCCATGCTTTTCTTTAAAATAATACTGCATTTATTTACCCTATTTAGGGATGGAGATGAGCTTCAATTAATGAAAAGCTTAAATATTTTGAAAAATATAATAGCAATATATTGTTGCTGCTGGGAGTGTAAAATGGTACAACTACTTTGGAAAACAATTTGACAATTTCTTAAAAAGTAAAATACATGTCTACTGTATGATCTAGCCATTCCACTTGTAAGTATTTACCCAAGAAAATTGAAAAGCTACAAGGACTTTTACATGAATGTCTATAGAAGCTTTATTTAAAATAGCCAAGAAATAGAAAAAGCCCAGATGCCTACCAACAGGTGAGCATATAAATGAATTGTGGTGTATCTATGCAATGGAATACCGCTTAGCAGCAAAAGGGAATGAACTATTGATATGCACAGCAGCATGCATGAATCTCAAATAACTAGGCTGAGTGAAAGAAGCCAGATCAAAAAAAAGTACATACTATGTGATTCCATTTATATGAAACCAACTAATTTATAGTGACAAAAAATAGACCAGTGGTCGCCTGGAAGGTGGGGGCTCAGGGAAGGCCAGGAGTTAGGGATTATGATGTGTGTGAGTTAACTTAGGAGCTAACGAATAGGTAACTATCTTGACTATGATGATAGTTTTATGCATGTATACATATGTCAAAACTTATCAAATTGTACAATTTAAATACACAGTTTATTTATATGTGTCAGTTATATCTCAATAAAGCTGTTAGAAGTAACACAAAATGATGGCCTTAAAGATGATATATTAATTTCCTGTTGCTGCTGTAACAAATTACCACAAACTTAGTGGCTTAAAACAGTATAAATTTATTCTTTTACAGTTTGGGTGGTCAGAAGTCCAGGATCAGTCTCCGTGGGCTGGTTTCTTTTGGAGGGTCCATTTCCTTGTATTTTTCAATGTTTAGTTGCCACCTGTATTCCTTGACTCTGCCCTCCTTCCTTATCTTCGAAGTGCATGACTTCAACCTCCACATCACATCACCTTCTCTCTGCAGTAAAATCACCTCCTCCTCTCTTCTTCCTCTTATAAGTACATTTATTATAATATAAGTACATTGTGTTTATATTTGTTACTGAAAGCTCAGCACTTGTTCTCGAGGCCACATCAGAAGAACGAGAACAAGTGTTTTGAGGAGAAGGAAAGAGACATTTTATTACTTTGCCAGCAAAGGAGGAGGATGGAGACTCCTGTCTGAAATGCCATCATTCTCCTAATAATCAGAAACACAGAGCTTTGAAAGGATGGGTTCTCAGCTTCAGGCAATTACTGTTCAACTACAATTGATGATCCTGATTGACTATCCCAGTGACCTCCACCCAGGACTTCCCTTTACCGGGTTGGGCTCCTTTAGCACAAATAACAAAGGACATTACCCTGCTCCTCCCAACCACTGGCCTGAGGCAGGGATGCAGGTTTTAGTTCTCAAAAAGGTGCAGAGGATGTTTTAAAGAGACAGAAAATATTTTAGCCGTTTTTTCAGGCCGTTCCCTCTGTTACACATTTAGGGCCCACCCAGGTAATTCTGGATAATCTCTCCATCTCAAGATACTTAACTTAAGCACATCTGCAAAGTCCTTTTTGCCACATCAGAAAACATTCACAGGTTCTGGGGATTAATGTGGTTATCCTTGGGGCCATTATTCCATCTATGACAGAGGGCATATTGTTCACTCTGCGAAAATGCGTATTCCTTAGTATCTGGGAATGGCGTGTCTCTTTCTGCTTTGCACTGAAGTATTTAGAAGTATAAAAGAAGGGAACAACTTCCAGGTTGGATACAATCTGAACAAGTTCACTGTGCAGAAATCATTAGCTGTTTTATTTCTTGTGTGGGATTATTAGGCATCCCCAGTGTAGCGGCCTAAACGCTTCAAGCCCATTCTCATATGGGCTATGCCTTTTGTCTAAAGAAAGGGCTTAGGCAGCTGGGGGAAGGATGACCCTTGAGACAGTTGTTACCGTTTTGTGCAAAGCTAATCCTTATCTTACAGGCTTTGGTCTGCTCTTTGTTAATTCATCTCTGATAATATCCCTGGTCTGACCAGTGAGGTGCTGGGAACGTCCTCACCACCTGATTACCCTGTGGAAGGCAAACATCCGGGCCCATATGTGGAGGGAGTACTTCTAGGGAAGCTGCTGAGACCGGGCTCTCATTCCTAAAGCAGGATAGATCCTTGGACTTTGTTGACCCAGGAGCCTGGCCTCAGTGAACCTTTTCAGCAAAGCAGGGAGGCTTGAGATAGGGTGTATTTATGGGAGGTGGGGAATGCAGTGAAAGAGATTTTGCCTCTTACAAAGCCCTGCAGGGGTACCGGATGGAGTCACAGTGAGGCCGTGGCTGCCCATACCCTCTGGGGTGGCTGCCACTTGTCTGAACTCCGGTCCACGCCCACAGTAGGTCCAATTTGTGGAAGCAGCCCTGCCCAAATGGAAAATGTTTCCAGACTGGGAGTTCTCCAGCATGAACTTGAAGGTGCTCAGGGAATTTCACCCCAAAATTTGACTGCTTGGTATAAACAGTATTTTGAATTAAAGGTCCTTAGAGATCAATAGGCTTTGGAAGGGACTTTCCTTGTATCTGTGTAAGATCAGACAGACCCATCAAATAGGACAGTTGCCTTTCCCTCCCTTTCCTGTTTTTTTAATATATTGCAGGAAAGACGAAGAATGCAACCAGACCTGGCCCAACCCACTTTAAAGAAAATACCTGTCTCTCAGGCTAAGTTAATTTCCAAAAAGAATCATTTATAAGTCAATCTGTTTTCCCATCCATTCATTCTCCCCAGTATCTATCTATTCATCCTCCCTAGTAACCATTTATTGCTCCTAAACAGAATTACCTATATTTCTCATCTCCCCACCCCTCTAAGATGAGGGTATATAAATTTCTGGACCCTATTGGGATATTGGGTAATTACTCTATGATTCTCCTGTATGCATGGTAAATAAATCTCTTTCTCTTATTAATCTGTCTTATTGTGGGCTGATCTTTCAGTGAACTTTCTAGGGCTAAAAGAAAGTTTCCCATCACTTCCACAGTTTGTTGTAGCCAGTAGGATCTTCGAAGCACTCTGCTCTTCTGAAAGCCACAGTAAGAAGAATCTGAACTCTGACCAGCTGACAAGATGGTAAGACACCTTAACTTACCAATCAGATATCCCATTTTCTCCTGTCTCTCTGTGGGCTCTGGTTGAGCAGACAGTGAAGATCATTGTCTCTTTTGCCTTTCCAAACTTAAGATTAATGAAAGAAAAGGTTTTTGTAAGTAACTAGTCTTGGTATAGTGACTCTGGTATATTTTTTGGGACTTTGTGATATGAATATTCATATTGTCTGATCCCTCTCCTCTCAGAAATAGCTGTTTGTTGTTGTTGCTTCTTTCCTTTGTCGTCTTTCTGTGTTGTCCTGTCATAAAGAGGGATACCATAGGGTAGAACACAGGCCCAGCACCCCTACGAGCCTGCCGTTGCAGCTGGCCCTGCAGGCTAGCCAGTTACATAGTTCTGACTAGCCTGGTGTCTATTAAAGACAAACTTTGGTGCAGGTCCCCAGAGGGGGGTAACCATCTGAGCTTCCCCTTTTGTCCTGTTATATGTCCCTAAGCTTGTCTTGTGACTGAGTGGGAATTTTCTCCTCACTCTTCCCCATCGGGGGGCATGTTTTCTCAGGAACATGCCAGGTGGCCGGTCTGAAAAGATTGGAAGTTGGAGACATGTAAGATTCTAAGCAGCATACTCTTTGTACCGAATGTATCAAGCTCTGGGGGAGTCTTTGTCTTTGTCTTAAAAAGTCCTATCCTCTTTGTCTATCTTAAGTCTATTTCTAAGAGTGAATTTTGGGGAATCATGGGAACTGCCTCTTCTATGCCCTCTTCAGGCTAAACCTGAAAAATTACCACCTGGGCTTTCTATGAAGAGAATTGAATTGAGTTGCTTTTGGAATAAATATACCATTGAGAGTTCTAATTTTTAATGGTCAAAGATGGATCCTTAAAATTAAAAGACTTCTAAATTTTTAAAAAATAAATTTTAGAGATCTCTTATTCTAAACAATTGCTTTATTTGTATTAATGGAGGAATTAGATTAAAAGAAAGAAACAATGTTGTGGTTAGCCTTAAAAATTATCTGAAGAAAATTAAAGAGCAAAATCTGACCTAAAAGAAAAAGGAAAAAAAAAACACCATATACTGCCCCAGCAGAATCAGCAATAAAATCCAGTTCACTTTGTAACCTAGGGGTTAAAGTTCTGTGCTTGTACTGCAACAGCCTGGGTTAGATTCCCAGGCAGGGAATGCCATGTTCTGGTTTGATATTTATATAACTTTGGCCATTTATTTATTCTTTTCCCGTCTGCACACAGCTTTTGATTTCTTGTATTCTGTTGAGGCATATGGGGCTTTTAGACATTTATGTATAAATGGTGAGCTAAAAAGCTGAGACCCTGGAAAATACGGCTGGACAAAAAATGTGGGTTATACCTCATTTATGGCTATCGAGACTTGACCTTCTTTGAGCTGTTTTTATGGCTTTTCTGGATCTTATAAAAACTGTTCTCCCCCTCTTTGGAGCTACCTCTTGCTTCCTTAATTAAGTTATAACCTTGGTTAAGGCTTGTTGATTTCATTTAAAAGGGTATTTTAGTAAAAACGTCAAAAGCAAAAATGTCAGCTGTTTGTTCGGGCTAAAGTCTGCTCTGGTCATCTTCACTCCTCCCTACTTCTTGCTCTTTGCCGATCATGGGGTTTTGGCCAATCAAAAGTGGCTAATTGTTGAAACTGTTTAAGTAAGGCCAATGCTGAGCTGTAACCAAGCCGGCTGTTTCTACACTTTCATTTTCTGTGTATCACTGTTTCTTTTCTGTCCAAGAATCTTCTCCAGTGTTGGAGTCTCTCTGAACCTGTTCTGGTTTGGCTGCCCAGTTCAGGAACTGTTCTTTGCTCAATTAAACTCTGTTAAATTTAATTTGTCAGAAGTAGGTTCTGAAACAGAGCTACTGAGCCGCCCAGGAGCACCATAAGTCCACGCGAGGCACCCACCAGGCCCGTTTTGTCTATTCTCTTGCTGCAACTGGGGCTCATGAGTAAGTTCTCTCTTGGATTCCAAAGCTCTACGGATTTGTGTGTTGAGCTCTCTGAGTTTGTTTGAGCAATTTTTTTTTTTTTTTTGAGACAGAGTTTCACTCTGTTTCCTGGGCTAGTGCTGTGACATTAGCCTTGCTCACAGCAACCTCAAACTCCTGAGCTTAAGCGATCCTACTGCCTCAGCCTCCTGAGTAGCTGGGACTACAGGCATGCGCCATCATGCCCAGTTAATTTTTTCTATATATTTTTAGTTGTGCAAGTAATTTATTTCTATTTTTTAGTAGAAATGGGGTCTCGCTCTTGCTCAGGCTGGTCTCGAACTCCTGACTCAAATGATCCACCCACCTCAGCCTCCCAGAGTGTTAGGATTATAGGCGTGAGCCACCACGCCCGGCCTGAGCAAATTTTTGATCCTAACTAGGTTCAGAGGTTGCGACAGAAACTGAAGTAGGTCCGGGATCAGATTGGATCCAATAATCATTGGCTTAGATCTAGTTAGAGGCCTCAAGTATCTGACTGAGTCAGACAGAAACTAACAGTAAATGGCAATACAACAGGGGGTGCAAACTCCAACTTTTAGGAATACAGAGATTTCTGTGTTCTATCCCTTTGTTCCTTTTTCTTGTGTGCCTGGGTAAGGAAAAATCATTG
>CAUYSK010087641.1:0-18115 GCA_963575035.1 Avahi laniger | reverse complement strand
TCAGCCTAGCTCACAGCAACCTCAAACTCCTGGTCTCAAGCGATCCTACTGTCTCAGCCTCCCGAGTAGCTGGGACTACAGGCATGCGCCACCATGCCCGGCTAATTTCTTCTATATATTTTTAGCTGTCCAATTAATTTCTTTCTATTTTTGGTAGAGGTGAGGTCTCACTCTTGCTCAGGCTGGTCTCGAACTCCTGAGCTCAGAATGATCCGCCCACCTCGGCCTCCCAGAGGGCTAGGATTACAGGCGTGAGCCACCGCGCCCGGCCAAGAGGATTGCTTTTAAAAGGACTTTTACTGGCCTCTTGGGAGAGTTTCACCCAACTGTGGTATTAAAAAACTAGTTAAAAATTTTGTATGTCTTTTTTCAATGAAGGAAACATTTTTATTTCCTATTTACCCCTATACATTATTGTGAGGAAATGCAAATCTTTGGAAGCAAAGAGGATTTGATAGACAGAACTGCTGCTGTAATAGCTAACATTTATTGAGCCCTTACTATGTGATAGGCACTATGCTAAGTATTTCAATGAATTAATTCATTTAAAAATAATAAACCTAGAGAATAGTGTTGTTATTACCCTCGTTTTACAGATGAAAGAACTGAGACTTGAGGAGTTTAAGTAAATTACCCAAGATTATTTATCTGGTAAATGGCAGAGCCAGGATGCAAACCCAGTTTGCCTGTCTCCAGGGGCCAAGTCTTAACCACTCCACTCTGAAGAATTTCATTTACTATAAAGTTAATCAGTCTAGATTCTGCGAGTCCCATGTCATCTTTATGTTTTCATATAAGGCCTACCCAGCACTGTAAAATAACTAGTTATTGTTTGGGCTGCACTTGGTAGTATACAACCAGAAAATGGAAGTATTTTTCTCCCAGGCTGAACTCAAACCTACCCTGTCCAATTGCTCTTCCTACTACCAGACAATACCCTAAGAGGAACTATAACTTTTCTAATCACATTAGACTATTAAACATTAAACTATTAAATCCATTCTGATCTAAATCTACTTACATTTTGATTTTATATTCAATTTAAATTCCCCTTCCTCCTAACAGAAATTAAAAGGAGTTTCTTTTCTCTCCTGTTTTACTTCTTTTCCCTCTGGCTAGCTGTTACTTCTGAATTTTCCAGAGTTGGGGCAAAAAAAAGGAATGTAAAGAAAATTGAAGGGTCTTACTTAACTTCTGGGGCCATTATAATCTTGCTATGCTATCTCCATGGCAGCTGCCCAAATGGTGGCACATCCTCTGATGCCATGCTGTCCTGGGACCTGAGGGGCCTGCTCACTTCGAGATGGGAAGAGAGGGGCATTGTGACACCACAATGCTCCACCAGGCTAAAACTCTCTTCAAAAAATTCCCCATCCCTGCACGCATCAAAATTCCCATTTATTCCTTGGGTTGGTGAAACAACCTTGGAGTAGGAATTGGAAACCTGGCTTGAAATCCTGTTCTTCTGTATGACCTCAGATAAGCCACTTAATTTTATTTGAAAATTAAGTCCTTCCAATGCATGGAGAACCCAGGGAGGCGAGTCTATCAAGCATTTTTTTCTCCCATGTCCCGAAAGTTGTGATGTGCCCTTACTTAAGCTCGAGAGGGAAAATTAAGCCTTTTCTTAACCTTTCCAGCAAATGCCTTTTAAGAGCGATTATTTCATTCCTTCTTATTTTTGCTTCCTTCCACTCAGGAACCTATCACTGCATATTTAGATACAGCAATTCACACAGCATTGCAACCAAAGATGTCACTGTTCACCCGCTGCCTCTAGAATCAAATATCATGGTCGATCCTTTGGAAGCTAGTGTTTCATGCAGCGGTTTCCATCCCATCCAATGCTGCATAGAGGAGGATGAAGACTACAAAGTAACTTTCCACGTGGGTTCCTTGGTCTTTCTTGCTGGTAAGATGCCGATTGCTAAATGATTGGGGTATGTTATTTCACATACGTGAAGTCTGAAAACTTACTATTAAGATAGAAATCAACAAACACTAGGACTGTATGGTCACAGACAGAATTAACGGAGCAGAATCCCACGAGCCTTCTATTTTCCTTGGGTGGTTCATTGGTTTGCAGCTAAATCTTGGGAGTCTGTGAGGATGGAGCCCATTCTTTTTGGTGGGAGCTGTTGAAGACAGTATTAAGATACCTTCATAGGATTTCCACTTCCTCAGTGTGGCAGACTAGATATTCTGATCGTCTCTCTCTTGATGCTGTAAAATAGCATGCTATGAAAGTGCCCCAGAAATAACCAAACACCAAGAACATAGAGGGGAAAAAAATAGAAATGAGACTTTAACTAATGCTGAGACTTCCTTGTGAACATTTGCCAGGATCAGAAAGAAACCCAGAATCCTGGGTTTAAGCCTTTGGATGGCAAAAAAGAAAATACTTTGCTCCCTAAGCAGTAGCTGAGGCATCTCCAACCAATTGGCACAGTATCGCAACCTTCAAAGGGTGACATGCTTAGTAAAAGAGTAGGCTAGGAAAACAAAGTCCATCTGCCAGAGTTGAGAACATGGCCTTACCTCTGGGTTGACAAAAAGTTTCCCCTGAGAAGTATAATTGTCCTGCTTTCACCCAGGTTTGGAATTTGAATTTGTATTGCCTATGTGAGTCAGGACCTCCAAGCTGAGCTCAAAGGTATCCACTGGTAGCACCCTATTGGCATTTGGAAAAAAAATAATACAGATTCTCTCTGGTAGACTGTGCCTTCAGTCCAGATCCCTCAGGATTCAGAGAGATTAAGATCAACCAAACATGAGCTCAAGATGGGAGAGGGGAGGAGGGGATGGGTATATACAAACATAATGAGTGCGATGAGCATCATCTGGGGTATGGACATGCTTGAAGCTCTGACTGGCGGGGGTGGCAAGGGCAATGTAACCTAAACATTTGTACCCCCATGATATGCAGAAATTAAAAAAAAAACACAGACACCTTCATGAAGGATTTACAAGCTCATTCATTCTTGCAATAGCTATTCTTAGGGACTTGCTCAATGCAAGACACCATAGTAGGCAATGAGGTAAATATGTAAATATATAAATTCACATTAAAATGGACGTGGCACATTTCTGGGAAAAGTTTGGACAGGTTTATCCATGTTGTATCATCTTAACATTTGTGCTTTGGATACTTATGTTGTGACTTAATTCTTTTGACATCTTTATTTTTAGTAAAAGAAGTTAATAGAAATCAAGTGTGCTACAAATACAATTTCAATGCAAACTCAGTTTCCTGGAGTTCCAGAACTATTGATGTGTTTTGTCACTTTACCAATGCTGCTAATAATTCAGTCTGGAGCCAATCTATGAAGCTTAATCTGGTTCCTGGTAAGAGCATTTTAAATTACTTTGAAATGTGATCATCAGGAGCAGGGACTCCTTTATTCATTTGCTTTCTTATTCATCCACTCAATAAATATATGTTAGACACCTTCACTATGGCAGGCCTTGGGCTCACTATTGGGGATTGAGAAGAAATAAGTACGTTCTGTGGCCTCCAGCCTCGGGCACAGACATACGGATAAAAAGTGTTGTCACATATAACGCAGTAAGTGCTAACCCAGAGATGTGGGGGGTGACAGGAAGGGGCCACCCGGTTTAGCTCTGCTGGAGGCAGGTGAGGAGGAAGTGATCCGGAAGGCCTTGCAGGTGAAACCGTACCTCAGCCACATCCGGGGGGCTGAGCAGTTCACCAGGCACACAGGAGTGGACAGTGTCCATGGGAGGTTGAGATTCTTTTGAAGTTGCAGGAAAGGGAGGATGTCCCTTCTAGCACTCTTTCGCGAGACAGGGCTGCATGAAAAACTGATCTCAAGAAGAGACAACAGCCTTTCCCCTCCTTTGCTGTCACTGAGCCAATAAGCCCTCGTGTAGTATCTTCGAGGTCAAAGGTCCTGACTTGTGGAGCTGTTTCTGTAAAAGCCCACGCTGAAGAGCTGAAGAGCTCTCCTCGGTAGCAACAGAGGGACAAGGGATAAATGATGACCCTGGGCTCCTACCATAAGCCACCTTCTGACCCCTTCTAACTCTAAATCTTCCCAGTCACAGGACTCCTAGTGCATGAAGCACCCACGGCTCTGTCACCGAGCTTGTTTGAGGTTACTGAAAAACTTGCGGTCATTCTCACACATGTTTGGTAACTGGGCCCTGGAAAGCAAAGCAAGAAACAATTTAGAGTCACTTTCCCCTGACCTGACCAAGCACAGCCCCTTCCGGGGCCAGCAAAGGACACCTACCTCATCACTGTCCCTGCCCTCCTTCCCCTCGTCTTAGCCAATATTCACTCATCTTTGTTCATTTATTCACTCATCTTTGTTCTTCCCTCTTTCTTGATACCAAACCTGGTTTCACTTCCTTTACCCAGTAGAAATTACTTATGTATTTTAAGATTTTTATACAGTAGTTGAAATCGCAATTAGTGCTAAAGAGAAATGTTGATGAGGAAGGGGTCTGCAGATTAGAGATTCTGCAACGAACGTCATTTCCCCATTCCTGTCTGGTCATGAGGAGAAGTAAGATAGAGTCACCTTTAAGGGAAACCAGAAGAAACAAATGCGTAAACATATGGATTAGAAGATTCAGACCAGGGGTGCCTGGATTGTGGCAGTGCTTCTCAGCCTCAATGCACACTGAAATCCCCAGCAAAGCTTAGAAACTGCTGGTGCCTGAATCCCAGCCCAAGAGATTCTGATTTACTTAGCCCAGACACTGGCATTTTCAGAAGCTTCTCGGATGATTCTTGTAAACCACAGATGAGAATCCTTAGATTCAAGCATAAATTCTGTTAGGAAAAGCAAGTACAGGTCACAGAAGTCAGATTTGCATGGAAAGTCAGGAAAGCAGTGAAGAGTTTTGGAAAATCATGGGCAAAATTAAGAAATTGAATAACTCTGAAAAGGTCACAGAAAGTGAAGAGAAATACAAATTCAAACATCAAAGTCCTACCTAGACCTGACCCTATGTCCACTGTCTTTTCTCCTCCTGCAATTGTCGCTTTTATTTCTGTGTTCCCATCACAGGGGAAAACATCATATGCCAAGATCTCATACTTGGTGTCGGGGAGCCCGGGAAAGTCGTGCAGAAACTGTGCCAGTTCTCAAACGCGCCCGGAAACGCAGGCAGCCCTGTGGGCGGGACCATCACCTACACCTGTGAAGGCTCCCAGTGGAAGGAGACAAGAAACAACTGCATCTCTGCCCCCATAAATAGTCTGCTGCTGCTGGCCAAGGTGATCCTGAAACCTGAGCTTATGGTGGGGAGCTCTGTCTGGCATATCAAATTTCTCAGCACTTAGGAAAGTGGGCTTTGGGATCATGTTGCTCCAAAAGCTGCTTTTATTTGCTTATCTCCAAAGGAGATGCAACCCTAGAAATGCCTAAGAATGCTTAAATTCAAATATGAAGACGACAGAATATGCGTTCTGCTCTAGGATCAGATGGATATCTTAACTTTGACTTCTCGGTACTGTTAGGTCGAACCCTTTGCCTTTAAGAACTCCGCCCCACCCCGCCCCTTCCCCTTTGAGGGCCGGCCCAAACTCGACTATAAAAGCCCTAGATGGCCACCATTTCGAGGCTGATGCCATCTTGACCTCAACCTGTCTGTATGCAGATGCCCTCATAAACTTTTCTCCATCTACCTTGGCCTCATGCCTTCCTCCTTCAGCATTTCTAGCAAGTAACTTGTGTCCAATTACTTCCAAGGGGCAGTGGTATTATCCTCTCTCTCATTGCTCTTTTTGGAATAATTTTGATATCAAGCAAATAGCTATAATCTTTTCAGAAACAGGAGCAATATAAAAAAAATAAGATTCATCAATTAAAAGCAATAGTTGGGCTAGATGCTTGTATAGGTTTGAGATCTTCTCACTCCTTGGAGGTAACTTATGCTTCTGAAGAAGCAACTACCCTGCCTCTCTTACCTAGAATAGAGCTTACTGCTATGTAGCAGGGGAAAATTCCTTTCTTTCTATCAAAATAAATAACTGTCACCTCTACACTTAATTTGTTGTGAGCTAGAGACCCTTAAAATCTATGAGCTACAATAAATAAATACTGATTATGAGACTAGTGGGGTTATAGCTAATGGTGACATCTTCAGACACCCAGCTCCAAATCCTCTCACCACTGGAGGAAGAATTGAGAAAAAGGGGTAATAATTATTTGTGTTTTATCTAGTTATCTTCTGTCTCTCCTCTTGTCTCACACCAAATTCGTTAAAGTATCTCCTACATGCAAAGCATTATTATAAGTGCTATCAAGGTAAATGGGCCAAATCAGAACTTGGCCTCTGATTTGATAAAGCATATAATATGATTGGGTAGTTATACACACATTAATTTTGGCTAGGATAAATCAAGAAATTCTGCTTGAAAAAGGTGGTATTTAACCTGGACCTTAGTGGATGAAATACAGGGGATATAAATTATCCTAATCAAGAAAGATAGATATTATAATTTGAACTCAATATAGTTTCAGTGGAGAAAGGATCATGCTGGTCCATCATGCTCCATTTGATTTATTCATTCAGCAAATATTTATTGGGCACTTACTATATGCCAAGTTATGGGACTCGTACTATGTTAGGTATTATAGGATATGCAAAGGATATAAAGAAAAGTAATACATTGTCCATGTTGTTAAGGAGTTTATAACTTAATTGGAGTGATATTGAAATTAAAACATGAGATGGCATTATTAGAGATTTAACGGATGTAAAGTATGTTAAATAAAACAAGCACTTGTGCATTCAGAGGAAGAAACTCCCCTGAGTTGGAACACTCATCAAAGGCTTCCTGTAGAAGATAGAATTTGTGCTCATTCTATTTACAAGTAGGAGTTAGACAGTTAGGAACCAGAAGTGTAATCATTATAGGTAGGATGACCATATGACCTATCATCCAAATCAGGACACGTTTTGAGCATAAAAGAGGGCACTCTTAATAATCACACTGGGAGAAAAGATATGTCAGAACTATCCCAGGAAAACGGGGAAGGACAGTCACTGTAATGACAAGCTGGGGAAGTGACACGAGGAAAAGCAAAGAGTGGCAAATGTGCCTCCACGCAGACTACCCCAGTGACAATTTTACTCAACTTTAATTGAGTAAAATGGAGTTCTCTAGCAATCACATCTGTCTTCCCTTTCTCTTCCAGATAGGAAGGCTAGGTTAACATAGGTTTCACTGTTCAAGGTCTGTATGAGGTCTTGTGTCACATTCCATTCTGAAGAGCATGCACAGGTAGTTTGGGGCTGGGTACATTATCTTATGGGCCATACTTACACTTGTGGGAATGAACAAAAAGGGAAACTACAGATCTGAGAGGTTCTGTCATGAATGGCTCAGCCAGGTTTGACAGCTGGAATGATTGGCGAGTTGTCTGTTTTGGCTTCTGTTTTACTAGGCTTTGATCCACAGTCCCTCTCAGGAAGAGAAGCTCCCTACGTACCTGAAGGATCTTTCTGTTAGCACAGACCAGGTGAAACATGAAATCCCCTCATCTCCCGGGAGCCTGGGAGCCATCATTAACATCCTCGATTTGTTCTCAACAGTTCCAATCCACGTAAATTCAGAAATGATGACGGTGAGTTGGCTTAAGCTTTGCAGGAGTTGTGCGTCTTGCCTTTCCACCCCTCAGGACTTGTGTTCCAGAAACACGATTCCTCTCCATTGCATCTTCTTCTCTGTCTTTTCCAGAGCAATGCTCTGAACAGTAGAGTCACCCGTTCTGCCAGCTACAGCTTTTAGGATATAAGGGAGTGTTTCCAGTATTTATTTTGGGAACTTAAAAAGATTTCTTTAGTGAATCTCAGCTTTAGTTTCTTCATTAAAACAGAATGAATTCTCATCTGATTTCCAGGAAAACTGGGAATGAAAGGTTTTCAGAATATGTGCAAGGTGAGATTTTCAAAGCTCTAGCACTAAACATGAGCTTTGAAGCCATCAGGGTTCTGGGAGGAAAAAGAATTCACCCAGAAGACTTCAAATGAAGGGACTTTAATGAAGGGGTACTTATAGAAGTAAAGCCAGGGTTAACAAACAAACAAACAAACAAAAGTTAATGAAGTATCCAGAGATCAGCAACATCACCAGCCCCTTAGTGAAAGGAGAGGAAATGATGCAGACAGAGCCCAGTGAGACCTGATGCCTTGGAGCGGGGACCAGTCCGCAGGAGCTGTGGTCTTGGAAGGCCACAGCTGTAGCCGGAGCCGTGCTGAGGAGAAAGAAGACCAGGCGCATGGGGAGTGGTGGGCAGCAGGGAAAATGTGTCTCAGCTTCTCTCTTCTCCCACCCTCCCATCTCCTGCCAATGCCTGCCATTAGTAGAGCCCAACCAGAGGCCAACTGGCAACAAGCTTAGTGACAGAGTCCAAAGAGGTTATGTAAGTTTCCTAGGGCTAGCGCAATTCATGACCACAGACTGAAATCAAGGTATCTGCAGGGCTACGTCCCCTCCAAAGGCTCTAGAGGAGACTCCTTCTTTGCCTCTTCCAGCTTCTGGTGGCATCGGGCATTCTGTGGCTCGTGACTGCATGACTCCAGTCTCTGCCTCTGTCTTCACATGGCCTTCTCTTCTCCATTTGTCTTCTCTTCTGTCTCTGTAAGAACATTTGTCATTGGATTTAGGGCCCACTCAGGTAATCCAGGATGAATCCTTGATTTAATTACATCCACAAAGACTATTTCTCCAAATAAGGTTACATTCATGGGCTTATGTATTAGGATATGTCATTGGGTGGGGTGGGGGGATCATTTCAAGCCTCTATAGGGTTTGTACTTCCAGAGAACAAAACAAGGCAAAGACAGGCAGATGATTTATTTGGGGGCAGAAGATGATTGGAGAATGGTAATCCCAAGCCTATGGAAGAGGGAATTAAATTATTTAGTACAAAAGAAAGATGCCTTTGGCAACACTCACATAGCTTATTTGATGCTCAGGATTTGAGAGAGTTTTCTGAGACTTCCTCACCCTTCCTGGTGAGATACCATCCAGCAAAAAGCCTTTACAGGCTTGAGATTTAAAATGAAATAAAAGAAAATGACAAGTATCTCTGCCAGCCTGCTGGATTGGCCTCAGTGATTTGGGGGGGAGTGTGCTTCTCAGTGTCACTATGGTTAACGTTTAATGGGGTCTCACAGTCTTGGGGGCCCATTCTCTGCTAACCTCTGCCATGAGAAGACAGGTCACAGAGCCCACTGCCTGTGTTGCTTCCTTTTTCTCTTTTGTTTTCCTCCTACCTGTACCCACTCAAACAGTTTCCAGGGAGATGCTGTTTTTCTCTCTTTTATGATTGAAAGCAAATGGTTGGTTTGATCCCATGCCATGTCGCTTACAGCACGTGCTCTCCACAATTAACATCATCCTCGATGAGCCCGTCCTGAACACCTGGAAGATTTTACAACAGCAACAGACCAACCAGAGTTCACAGCTACTGCATTCAGTGGAACGGTTTTCCCAAGCACTACAGTTAGGAGATAACTCGTCCCTGTCCTTCTCGCAAGCAAATGTGCAGATGAACAGCATGGCAATCAAACCTGGCTACCCCAAAACCTATGAACAGAGGTTCGTTTTCTCAGAGGCTGACCTCTGGGGCAATGTGATCATTGACAAGTGCCAGCTGGGAAACTTGCAGCCAGATTCATCTATCGTCACTGTGGCTTTCCCAACTCTCCAAGCCATCCTTGCCCAGGATATTCAGAAAAGGAATTTTGCAAACAACTTAGTGATGACAACCACTATCAGCCACAACATAACCATGCCGTTCAGGATTTCAATGACTTTTAAGAACATCAGCCCTTCACTTGGGGAAACAAAATGTGTCTTCTGGAACTTCAGCCTCGCCAACCGCACAGGGGGGTGGGACAGCAGTGGGTGCCATGTTGAAGAAAGTAATGAGGACAATATCACCTGTATCTGTGACCACCTAACATCATTCTCCGTCCTCATGTCCCCTGACTCCCCAGACCCCGGCTCTCTCCTGGGGATACTACTGGATATTATTTCTTACATTGGGTTGGGATTTTCCATCCTGAGCTTGGCGGCCTGTTTGGTGGTGGAATCTGTCGTGTGGAAATCGGTGACCAAGAACCGGACTTCCTATATGCGCCATGTCTGCATCGTGAACATTGCTGCCTCCCTTCTGGTGGCCGACACCTGGTTCATTGTGGTGGCCGCCATCCAAGACAGTCACTACGTACTCTGCAGGACAGCCTGCGTGGCTGCCACCTTCTTCATCCACTTCTTCTACCTCAGTGGCTTCTTCTGGATGCTGACACTGGGCCTCATGCTATTCTATCGCCTGGTTTTCATTCTACATGAAGCGAGCAAGTCTACCCAGAAGGCCATTGCCTTCTTTCTCGGCTACGGCTGCCCCCTCGCCATCTCCATCATCACGGTGGGGGCCACCCAGCCACGGGACGTCTACACGAGGAAGGATATCTGTTGGCTCAACTGGGAGGACACCAAGGCTCTGCTGGCCTTTGTCATTCCGGCGCTGATCATTGTGGTCGTGAACGTGACCATCACGGTTGTGGTCATCACCAAGATCCTGAGGCCTTCCATTGGAGACAAGCCATGCAAGCAGGAGAAGAGCAGCCTGTTCCAGATCGGCAAGAGTATCGGGGTCCTCACACCACTCTTGGGGCTCACTTGGGGTTTTGGCCTTGCCACTGTGTATCCGGGGAACAACCTGGTATTCCATATCATATTTGCCCTCCTCAATGCCTTCCAGGTGAGTTTTGCAGTGCAGGGCTCTCAGGAAGTTTTTATTCCTGTGGGGAAAATTAATAACAGAAACACAAACAAAAGTAGGAATGGTGAAAGATTTTAGTCCCGAGGAAGCCTTAGCCCTAAAGAGCAGTAATTATAAGAACTCAGTGAGATAGAAAGAACACATTTCTCTGCTTCCATGGAACATCATACTTTCTATTACCTGCATTATAATTTGGTTGCAGAGGCCTGTCTCTTCTAAATGCCCTGATTATGCAAGCACAGGAAAGTCCTGTTTCTATATTGGCTTTTGCTATTTGTTCAAGAGTATCTTGACAGAGCCTGTTATCTTCTAAACGAAAATCTTTTGTGAGAACAGGGATTGTGTCGTTCTTGTTCATTACTATATCCTTAGCACCTAACAGACCTTTGCACAGAGTAGGCTCTCAGTAACCATTTGAATGAAATGACTGCTATGTACTACATAATAGGTTCTCTGGAAATAAGTGTTGAAAAATCAAAGAATGAAGGCCCTACAAATGTCAGAAAATCTGCTCAATTATAGTAAAAAAAAAAAAAAAGAAATCTTCTTTCCTCTCCTGCAGCACATAACTAATTACAATGCAGACCAGCTTGTTATCAATAGTAGAGCTGTCACAGAGGTACAGACAACAAGGCTTTGGAGCACAAAGAAAGGGAGTGATTAATCCAGTTTCACCCAATGGAGAGGTGGTAAGGGTCGAAAAACCTGCCCAAGGATACAGGCCCCTGTGAGCTGATGCAGAGGAGGGGGCTGGAGGTGAAACTGAGATATTACTTCCGGGATGCTTCTGCCAAAGCCATGTGAACTCTAATTTCTGATACTGGGCTCGTGGCTCCAAGCCATAAGGCTCACATCTAATGACCATGGCGTGTCTCAGTTGGAAGGAACTAATTATCCTACCCAAGCTCCAAATTCTCATCACAACCATGTGAGCAATACTGTAGACATAAGAGGTGTATTTAATGGCATAACCAGCAGGCCCTCTAGTTCATAATTGAAGGGAAATGGGGAGATAGAAAATATCCTCCTAACATCATGACATGTAGAGGCCCTTGGCGTGAGCCGACTACCACGTACGTACTCATTCCATAAACTTGGATGGGGAAAGAGGCAGTACAACTTCCACTCCAGGATAACACTACTTCCTGTTTTACTGGACAACCAAATGTGATTAAAATGCACTTCTTTTTAATCTTTTTTTCTCAGGGATTATTCATTTTACTCTTTGGATGCCTGTGGGATCTGAAGGTAAGGACAATGACAGTTTCATGCTTCTAGAAAAGTCTAAAATGCTCATGGTCTGTTTAAGTCATGATAACTTCTTTTCAACAATGCAGGTACAGGAAGCTTTGCTGAATAAGTTTTCATTGTCCAGATGGTCTTCACAACACTCCAAGGTAAACCTTTTCTCTGCGGGGACTTTCCATCTTATATTCTCATGGACTCCACTAGTATGAGGAATTAGAAAGCACTGAATTTTTACCTTCGGATTTTGGGCAATGAGGCCGAGTACGCTGCATGCTGAAGCCCCCCTCCCCCCACGACTAGGGTTGGCATAGATTGTTCAGCTGTCTTTGCTTCTGCCTCATTCTGCCTGCTGAGCTCTTGATAGGATGCTGCTCCACATCCTTAAATAGATATTTAAGTAAGTGATAATATAAACTTAAGATTAAAATCAAACTTTCAATGAGAAATAATTTTCTGGGGAAATTCAAAGCAATAGAGAAAACAATTTGAGGAATATAACAGATAGAATTTTCTATAATTCATTTTGGAACATAGCTGTTGCCCTTGAATATATTTGACTGCCATTCACTTGTAGTAAGATGCTAAAAACCTATTAAATAATAAAACATGTATTTGAAGTTAATTTTTTAATACAGATCGTAAGATTCTATTAATAATATTTCCATGCAGCCTGAAGGGGTGAGGATAGAGATGTGGGCAGTGACCACTAGAGGGCGGCAAACCAACCTCCAACCTAAAAATCGAAACAGCCTTGGTCTAACCTGAGAAGTAATTGCTTTGTGATTGACTTTGTTTCTCTCTTTAGTCAACATCCATAGGTTCATCCACGCCTGTGTTTTCTATGAGTTCTCCAATATCAAGAAGATTTAACAATTTGTTTGGTAAAACAGGTACGTTGTGGCCTCTAGGTGCTCCCTGGTTGACCAGAACAAATTTGCTCTGATGGGGAGACTCCCATCCCCACTCATGGCATTTACCTGCCGCCGCCTCCTTTGGGGTCGAGCTGAAATATAGGGACTTGCTCACATTTTCATAAATCACCAAAAGGTGGGGACAGAGGGCAGCTGCCTTCAGTGAGCAACTAATAACTCGCGAGGAGTAAGATTCAGATAATCCACACACGCCTTCGGAGAGCTGACTGTGAAAATATCAGCCCTAAAGATGGAAACTGTAAATTGCGGACCATGTCAAACACAGAGTTCTTTTCAACTTATGTTAAATAGAAGCCACGTTTCTGGGTTATGGTGAAGCAAAGAATATATTTAGAATATGTTTAGAAAATTCTACTACAGGATCTCTGTAGGTTTGTTTTCCTTTTTTTTCCCTTTTTATTGAATGTGCTTGTTTTACATAATGACATTTATGAAACTGTGCATGAATATATGAGGGACCACCCACGTTAGCTATTCTATCAGAAATATCCACAGTTAAATTTCTACCTTGGAGATATGACATAAATGGCGTTAATGACTTTGGGCAATAAGTCTCTGCTATTCTGCCAAATTGAAACCCTTGTTCCATGTCCCCATTTCCCACTCCCAGGAAAATAAGCCCTGGAATTCCTTCCAGCTTTTTGAAACTGAACAGATCTCACCAATGCAGAGTCTAGAAATCTGTCAATATCCCAGAACAAGGTGTTTTTCATATAAAAGAAAATTTTGGGAATGCTCACAATCATTGAAACTCCAGAGGACTTAGTGTTTTCTGCTTCAATCTGATGCATTCCTCATGAAACTGGTAGACTTCTGCTTTTGATTTTGAAAGTCACTAATTTGACCTGTTGTCAAGTGATCAAATCTTCAGAGTGTGTCGGAACTATTGCACCTGGCTAGCGCTGTCACTGAAACGTGTTTACCACTTGCGTGACAGTGAAAATAATGAAAGCACTATTAATAATTCCACAGAATTAGAATTATGCACTATATGAAGCCAATAAAATGTTTTCCGAGGTTCTGAATCAGTCAGATGAAAGTTGAAGTGTGTGCAAGCTCTATTCCCAAGGTACCAAGGCCCGGGGTCCCCGGGCAGTGCCACTGGATAGCCACTCAGGGTCATTAATGCAACCCCCCTGGCCGGTCTGAGGGTTTCATAAGCACTGTAACTTTGGTTTATGTCATCAGCAGCCCCAAAGGTCCCCCCAGGCAATGACGGAAACCTTGTTAGCAGTGGCAGTTCTCCAATCTGATGGTAGGGTGGGCACCTCGACCCCCTCCTTGCCCACCACACACTTCTGCCCTGTCTCTGCGCGCAGTCCCACCACGCTGCAGACACCAGCCTGCGCAGTTGCTCCGAGGCTGCCCTCCTTGCTGCCCTGATTCTCAGCACTTTTCTTGGCATTCCTGACTTCTGCTTCTTTTCTGGTCTTGCCTTTTCTTCTCCTATAATTTTCTCTTTTGTTTCCTTTTCTGCCCTTTCCAAACCTTTGCCTTCAGTGTATCCTCCAGGTCCTCCCAAGAGCTTCCCCATAATTCCCGGGAACTAGGGGGGTTCCCTCCTGCAGATGTCCCTGGGCCCATGCATGTGTTGGCATGTGGAGAGGCTGCCCACCTTGGGGTCTTCCTGTCCTTTGTAGAAGTCTGGCTGCTGGTATGATGTGACGTGGTAGTTAGTGCTTGTTGGCCGCCCCGCATGCATGAGAACGACAGCTCTGTTAGTTCTCTGGCACTCCTGGGTCCAGGGAGGAGGGCAGGCATGGGCGGTTTCCAGGCATGGCCACGCTTACCTGGCTCCTGGACCAGAGCTCCCCTGTGTTCATCAGGAGATGTTCACACCCCAGTGTCCACGAAGGCTTGACTTTAAGGCTGAACTGCTCTGTTTTTCAGGAACGTATAATGTTTCCACCCCAGAAACAACGAGCTCCTCCGTGGAAAATTCATCTAGTGCTTACTCATTGCTCAACTAAGAACAGAAAGATCCAACCCATGTGACCTCTTGGGAATCGTGGATGTGCTTTAAAAAAGTAGATCACTCCAAAGCTGCCAGTAACATGCTCTTTGCACAGGTTTCTGGGAGCAGATGCTGAAAAGACTTTTTCCTTAGAGAAGAGGCTTTCTTCTGCAAAGACAGACTAAAAGGAATTGCTATGTTTATTTTTGTTCCCCCACCCCCACCCCTTAATGTGATACTAAATGTGTATAGTATTTAAGTGAAATGCAAATCCCCCAAGCCCAACTTCTCTGTCTATATTGTAATATAGAATTTTGAAAAGACATTTTTACTTTTCACATGATGGGCACAATGATAAGCTTTTATTAAAATAATAAGTAAGAGGCTAGTACCTAGGAAATACTGCAGTGAAATCTAAGAAGGAAGGAAGGAAGATGGACAGGAAGGAAGGTAAGGAAGAGAGGAAGGGAGAGAGGGAAGAAGAAGAAAAAGAGAAAAAAGAACAAAGAAAAGACTAAAGAAAAACAAGATTAAGCACCATATTTTAAGATTTCCATGTTAATGATCTAATATGATCACTCAGATATTGCAACATGGAGAATTAAAAAAAAAAAAAAAGGCTCAGAATTGGAAACCGAAAGTAAGCCAGGGGGAATGAGTTCAGTATCTTGCTGATATCTTCTTAGCTGAGAGGAGGAAAAAAGACAGTGCAAAAAGGAGGGAGGAAATGACATCAAAGGATGCTTTCAAGTAGATGATATTATAATATTTATAAGAAATGGGTGGAAGGAGACATGATTCTCCTGATGCCAAACACACACATATATACCTTTGTGTGCTAAGGTTTGAGCTACGTGGAGTGAATATGCAGAGGAAGTATGAGAAAGACACTTTATCAGATCCAAGTGATCCAACTACTGATTAAATTTTTTATAGTTTATCAGAAAAGTGTTCTACTGTAGTTTGTTCCATATTCTGAAAGCCAGAAATACACATTTTTGTACCTTTCCTTGCCAAATTTGATACATTGCACTGAAATCAGACCCTAATTGTCATATATTTAACAGCTTTAACCAGGTACTTCTCTGTGCATTATAGAATAGATTTTAATGATCTTCGAGCATTGTATATTGTTATTGTTGTTACTGTGGATAACGGCCCGTGGTGTGTTGTACAGCTCTCTATGTATTATCTCTCTCAGTCTTTAAATTCCCAGACCAATACACCTTAAGAGTTTCACACGGTCTAAGTTGTGTTTATTCCAATCACTTGGAAAGCTTCTGGAAAGAAATCGTGCAGCTGGCTATTCTGTGGCCCTAATGGCATTTTACCTTGACGAACAAATGGCAGGGCCTTTCCCAAGGATTTCATTGTTTGTGAATTAACCACATGTGTGTCTTTCATTTAAAAATACAAATATTTATTAAAATCGCACTCATACTAGAGTTAATCATGTGCCATATATTCCAAACGAAAGTCTGATCCCAAAAGGACAATACAAATGTGGGGCTGCTCAGGACACGTGGGCCGTGTGGCCTTCCCGAGGACGGAGGACATCGACGGGCCCAGCCACTAGGAAGGTGGGATAAAAGAGGCTGAGATGCAACAACCATTTGTTTACTGAGATTGAAAAGAGTTTTCTTTTGATATTTTAACCCTTTAAATCTTTCTTTTATTTTTAATTTTAAATTCTACTTTTGCCTCTCTTCTTGGGGAGGGAGAAATGGGACAGATAGATGTTCTAATGATGCTTAAGATAAATGAATTCCACAAGGTGCCCCGGTGGCTCACGCCTGTAATCCTAGCACTCTGGGAGGCCGAGGCAGGAGGATCGCTGGAGGTCAGGAGTTAGAGACCAGCCTGGGCAAGAGTGAGATCCCGTCTCTACTAAAAATAGAAAAAATTAGCCGGGGGTGGTGGCAAGTGCCTGTAGTCCCAGCTACTTGGGAGGCTGAGGCAGAAGGATCGCTTGAGCCCAGGAGTTTGAGGTTGCTGTGAGCTAGGCTGATGCCACGGCACTCTAGCCTGGGCAATAGAGTGAGACTCTGTCTCAAAAACAAAACGAAACAAAAAAAGATAAATGCATTCCTTATTTCTACATATTCGCAAACAACACAGACATCTACTTCCATGCTCACCTAAGAACTATCACGCCCCTGTCCCAATGAAGTAATGCTTCATTACTTAAAGTCCCTGAAGGAAATGACTCTTTGGCTATAAACATGGGCCAAGCTCTCCAGGGAATGATGAACTTTGGGCAGAGCTTGGTACTGAGAAGACAGAGACAGAGGGTTAGGTCGGGGAATCACTTGAATTAAAATTAGATATTAGAGAAAGAAGGACTTTAATGGGTTAAATCAAGGAGAAGTGTGGCAGGGTTACGGCACAGTGTTATTTAGCAGGGCAATCTTGACACGATCAACCAAGGAACGCACGGCACCCAGGAGGAGGCCGTGGTTGTCATGTTCAAAAACACAACAGGACAGGAAACACTGAGCATCCACCGGCTTCAGTAGGGCTTCCCTTGGGAGTCATTGCGTGTGGACTTATGAAGGGAACCTCCATGAGAGCAGGAACCTTCCATGGAGTTCCACAGGATGCACATCTGGCCCTCTGTCCACATTTGCTAACTGAGGCATGTTCCCTTATCCCTAACACACACATAAACACACACACGTGCACACATGCTTACACATGCTTACACATATGGATGTATGTGAGACTTCACCCTTTCAGGCCACAGCACTGAATTCAAAATCTGGAAAAGCTGTGAAGATAAAGGATTAAAGAAACACTTGATGGTTTTCTGTCCACTGCCACACACACAGCTCAACCCCTACCCTTTCCCAAGAATATCCTAAAATAAGCAGTAGAATTCAAAATTGTAGAAGAGAACAGTTGATGAATGTATGAGTTATAAGAAAGCAGGAGACTCGCTTGGGCCTGAGGCCACCAGTTCTCAATCAGCAACGATTATGTGGCCATCAGTGGCGGATTTCTGAGGGAAGGAGGCCTAGTGACCCCAGGTCGTGCGATCTGCTTTGCTCGTAAAGCACTCAGTGCCTCCCCGTGTTTCCGACATCTCTCAGTGTGCAAAGTCGGTTCCGTGGCCAAAACTCTCCTGCCTTAAGGGACCTCCCATTACGTCAGTTTCCTGCAGAGGGATCTACGTTAATGCTCCAAGGTTGTGCGGGTGGAACATTCACGAATGA
>CAUYSK010087639.1:0-14278 GCA_963575035.1 Avahi laniger | reverse complement strand
ATCCCGTTACTGGGCATCTACCCAAAAGAGCAAAAGTCGCTCTATGAAAAAGACACCTGCACTCGAATGTTCATAGTAGTGCAATTCACAATTGCAAAGATGTGGAAACAACCCAAGTGTCCATCAATACATGAGTGGATTAATAAACTGTGGTATATGTACACCATGGAGTACTATTCATCTTTAAGAAACAATGGTGACATAGCACCTCTTATATACTCCTGGAAAGGGCTGGAACACATTCTACTAAGCGAGGTATCCCAAGAATGAAAAAATAAGCACCACATGTACTCACCATCAAATTGGTATTAACGGATCAACACATAAGTGCATATATAAGAATTGCATCTATTAGATATTTGGCAGGGAGGAGGGGGGAGGAGGGAGGAGGGGACGGGTATATGTGTACACAAAGAGTGCAATGTGCACCACGCAATGGGATGGACATATTGGAAACCTGGACTGAGGGGAGGAGGGGGGGCAAGGACAACACACGTAACCTAAACATCTGTACCCTCATATTATGCTGAAATAAAAAAAAAAAAAACTAAGAAAAGCCCAACATTGAACTAAAAAAATCTTAGTAACATCTCTTTCCTATATTTGTACTTTGTTTTACTTTATAAACTATATCTTTCCATTGTGTTTTCTATTTTAAGGTTTATATGTATATATAGTAAAATAAATAAAATGTATATTAAGTGTATGTCTTTATAATATTTTCACAGCTTTATGTATAATGAATGTACAACACATTGCATATATTTAAGATGTAAATGAGATGACTTTGACATATGCACATGTCAATTCAACAATAACCATGAACAAGATAAACAAGTCCAACACCCCCAAAAGCTTCTTAGCCTTTGCAATACACCCTCATACTTCTCATATGAAATACTGAGATACACACGCATACACAAATATCTAATTGTTTCAGCTTCATTTGTTCATCTTATTATCCTTGTGTCTGTGAATTGCCTTAAACTATAAAAAAAAATTAGTTAACCATACATGTAAACATTTATAACTAGTCTTTCTATGCTGTTGAACTATTTGTCTTTTTACTAGTACTGCATTATCTTAATTAGTATAACTTTATAAAAAGTCTTAAAACCAGGTAGTGTCAGTTCTCCAAATATATTGTCTATCAAAGTGATCTGCCATTTTAGGTCCTTTGTACATCTGTGTAAATTTTAGAATTTTAGCTTGTTGGTTTATAAAAGATGAAATACAACTAGATTTTGATTGGGATTGCTGTAGGTCATTTTGGGAAGAGTAGATATCTCAACAATGGTGACATAACTTATAAATCCCATTAAGTTAGGTCTTTATGTTTCTGATTTATTTCACTTGATGTAATTTCCTCTAGTTCCATCTATGTTGTTGCAAATAACAGGATTTTATTATTTTTATGGCTGAATAGTATTCCATTGTGCATATATACATTTTCTTTATTCATCCATCTGTTTTTGGAACCTAGGTTGATTTCATATCTTGGCTATTGTGAATAATGCAGTGATAAACACGGGGGTGCAGATATCTCTTCAATATACTGATTTTTTTTCCTTAGGATAAATGCACAGGAGTGGTATTTCTGGATCATATGGCACTTCTGTTTGTAGTTTTTTGAGAAACCTCCATACTGTTCTCCATAGTGGCCGTAGTAGTTTACATTCCTACCAATAGTGTATAAGAGTTTTCTTTCTCTGGATCCTTGCCAACATTTGTTATATTATGTCTTTTTTTATAATAGCCATCCTAACTGGGGTGAGGTGATATCAGATTGTGGTTTTGATTTGCATTTCCCAGATGATTAGTGATGTTGAGCATTTTTTTCATATATTTATTGGCCTTTTATTTGTCTTCTTTTGAGAAAAGGTTGCTCAAATCGTTTACCCTCCGCCCCCCTTTTTTTAATTGGACTGCTTGCTTTTTTGCTGGTGAGATGTTTGAGTTCCGAGAATATTCTGAATATTAGTCCTCTTTTAAATGAGTAGTTTGCAAATATTTTCTCCCATTCTGCAGGTTGTCTTTTCACTCTGCCGGTTGTTTCCTTTGCTGTGCAAACCTGTTGTAGTTTGATATAATCTCATTTGTTTATTTTTGCTTTTATTGTCTGTTCTTTTGAGGTCTTATTCATAAAATCTTTTCACAGACCAATGTCCTAAAGAGTTTTCCCTACGTTTTCTTCCAGTGGTTTTATTGTTTTGGGTTGTATATCCATATTTTCGATCCATTTTGAGTTTATTTTTATACAGGGTGAGAGGTGGAGGTATAGTTTCATTCTTCTGCATACAGATATACAGTTTTCCTAGCACTGTTTTTTGAAGACCCTGCCCTTTTCCCAATGAGTGTTCTTAGCACTTTTGTGAAAAATTGGTTCACTGTAAATGCATGGATTTATTCCTGGATTCTCTATTATGTTCCATTGATCTATGTATCTGCTTTTATGTCAGTACCATGGCAATTTGTTTACTATATCTTTGTAGTATATTTTGAAATCTGGTAGTATGATACCTCCAGCTTTATTCTTTTGCTCAGGATTGCTTTGGCTGTTTGTTATCTTTTGTGGTTCCATTCAGAATTTAGGATTCTGTTTTTTATTTCTGTGAATAATGTCATTGGTATTTTGATAGGGCTTGCACTGCATTTGTAGAGTGCTTTGGGAAGGATTATCATTTAAACAATAGTCATTCTTCTGATCCATGAACATGGGATATTTTCCATTTGTTTGCATCCTCTTAAATTTTTTTCATCATTGTTTTGTAGTTTTCCTTGTAGAGGTCTTTTACCTCGTTGGTTAAATTTCCTCATGTGTGTGTGTGTGTGTGTGTGTGTGTGTGTGTGTATTTATAGCTATTTTAAATGAGATTGCCTTCTTTATTTCTTTTTCAGACAGTTCATTATGTACAGAAATGCTACTGATTTTTGTTTATTGCTTTTGTATCATGAAACTTTACTCAATGTATTTAACAATTCTAAGAGATTTTTGGTAGAGTTGTTAGGTTTTTCTATATATAAAATCATGTCATCTGAAAACTGGGACAGTTTGATTTCCTCCTTTCCAATATGGATACCTTTTATTTCTTTTTCTTGCCTAATTGTTCTGGTTATGACTTCTAGTACTATGTAGAACAAGAGTCCTGAGAGTGGGGCATCTTTGGTCCTAGTTCTTAGGGAAAATGTTTTCAACTTTTCCCCACTGAGTAAGATGCTAGCTGTGGGTTTGTCATATGTGACATTTATTATGTTGTGATACTTTCCTTTTGTACCTAATAGGTTGAAAGTTGTTATTATGAAGGAATATTGAATTTTTTCAAATGCTTTTTCTGCATAGAGTACCATACGATTTTGGGTCTACATTGATATGAATTGTTTATTGATTTTCATATATCGAAGTATTCTTACATTCCTGCACTAAATGCCACTTAATCATGATGCATTTTTGATGCATTTTTGGATTTGGTTTGCTAGTATTTTGCTAAGGATGTTTGTGTCTGTGTTCATCAGGAATATTGGACTGTAGTTTTCTTCTTTTCATTGTTGTTGTTATGTCCTTACCTAATTTTAATATCAGGTTAATTCTGACCTCACACAATGAGTTAGAAAGAATACCCTCTGCTTCAATTTTAGATTATTTGGGGATGATTTGGAAATAATTATTTTTTAAAGAGTTTAGTAAATTCAGCAGTGAAACCATCCAACCCTGAACTTTTCTTTATTGAGAGATGTTTTTATTATTAGGACTAACTCAATCTTGTTACTTGTTATTTGTCTTTTCAGGTTTTCTATTGTTTTTTGAGTAAATCTTCGTAGGTTATGGGTCCAGGAATTTATCTACTTTCTCTAGGCTTTTGAATTAATTGACATAAAACAGACTCTAATGATCCTTTCTTTTCCTGTAGTATCCATTGTGATGTCTTCATTTTTGTTTCTGATTTTATTTGTGTCTTCTCTCTTTTTTCTTGTTTAGTCTAGCTAATGGTTTATCAATTTTCTTCATCTTTTCAAAAAGCCAATCTTTTGTCTTATTGAACTTTCGTAATTTTTTTAGTCTCATCGTCACTGATTTCTGCTCTGATCTTTATTATATCTTTTCTTCTACTAATTATGGGTTTGGTTTGTTTGTGCTTTCCTAGTTTCTTGAGGTGCATTGTTAGATTATTTATTTGAATATTTTCTAGTTTTTTCATGTAGGTGTTTATTGCTATCAACTTGCCTGCTTTTGCTAGGTCTCATAGATTTTGGTATATTGTGTCTCTATTTTCATTTGTTTTAAAAAATGTTTTAAATTCTTTCTTTACCCATTGATCATTCAGAAACATGTTGTTTAATATCCATGTATTTTTATAGTTTCAATTGTTACTCTTGTTATTGATTTCCAGTTTAATAAGATTCTTTATATGATTTCAATTTTTAAAAATAATTTGAAATATGTTTTCTGTCCTAACATATGATCAAGCCTGGAAAATATTCCATGTGCTGATGAAAACAATGTGTATTCTCAAAGAGTGCAACACGCACAGTCCAGGGGATGGACACCCTTGAAGCTCAGATTTGGGGAGGAAGGGGACAAGAACAACATATGTAACCTAAACATCTGTACCCCCATGATATGCTGAAATTAAAAAGAAAAAAAGAATGTGTATTCTGAAGCCATTGGGGGAAGTGTTTGTAAATGTCTGCCAGCTCCATTTATTCTGAGATATAGTTTAAATCTTATGTTTCTTTGTTGATTTTCTGTCTAGGTAATCTGTGCAATGCTGAGAATAGAATATTGAAGTTTCCAGCTCTTAATGTATTGGGATCTTTCTCTCTCTTCAGATCTAATAATATTTACTTTATATATCTGAATGCTCTGTTTTCGTATGCATATACATTTACAATTGTCATATTCTCTTGTGCATCGAGTCCTTTATTATTATATAATGTTCTTTGTCTCTTTTTATATCTTTTGACTTAAAGTCTGTTTTGCCTGATATAAATATAACATACCCTGGTTCACTTTTGATTTCCATTTGCATGCGGTGTATTTTTACAGCCCTTCACTTTTAGTCCATTTGTGTTGTTACAGATGAGGTGAGTTTCTTGTAGGCTGCACAAACTTGTGTCTTTTTTAAATCCATTCACAAAGTTTATATATTTTAAATGTGCAATTTAATCAATATTCTGGGTCATTATTGACAGGTGAGGACTTACTCCTGTCATTTTATTGATAGTTTTTGGTTGTTTTGTATATCTTTTTTTCTTACTTCTTCTCTTATGGTTTATTGTAGGATTTCCTGTAGTGATACGGTTTGATTACTTTCTCTTTCTCGTATTTATATAGGCTCTACCAGTGAGTTTTATAGTTTTGTATTTTTTTCATGATAGTGGTTATTGTCCTTTCACTTCTAGATGTAAGAATCCCTGGAGCACTTCTTTTAAAACCAGTCCAGTGGTGATGAATTATCTTAGCTTTTGCCTGTCTGTGAAATATAATACTTTAATTTCCCTTCATTGCTAAAGGACAGATTCACTGGGTATAATATTCTTGGCTGGCGATATATTTTTTTCTCAGTTCTTTAAATTTGTCATTTCATCCTCTCCTGGCCTGTAAAGTTTCTGCTGAGAATTCTGCTGTCAGTCTAATAGAAATACTCTTTAGTGTGCCTTAACACTGTGCTATTGCTACTTTTAGAATTCTTTCTTTGTCTTTGACTTTTGACAATTTGATTATAATATGCCTCAGAGAGGACTTGTTTGGGTTCAGTCTATTTGGATTCTTTCAGCATCCTGTACCTGCATGTCCTTCTCTCTCCCAGGACTTAAGAAGCTTTATGCTATGATTTTTAAATATGTGTTCCTCACCTTTGCCCTTCTTTTCCCTTTTTTTATCAATCATAATATAAATATCCATTCACTTAATGGAGTCCCATAAATCCTGTAGGCTTTCTTTTTTATTCTTTATTCTTTTTGCTTTTTGTCTACCTGTGCCATTTCAAAATACCTGTCTTCATTCAGAATTTTCTTTTTATTCTTGTTTTAGTCCATTGCTGAAGCTCTCAATTGTATTTTTTATATCATTCATTGAATTGTTTAGTTCTAAGATCATGATTTGCTACTTTTTTATATCTATCTCTTTGTTGAATTTCTCATGCAAATCACAAATTGTTTTCCTGATTTTGTTGAATTGTCTGTCTGTATCCTCTTGTATCTCACTGAGTTTTCTTAATATTATTATTTTAAATTATTTTTCTGGCATTACATATCCTTATTTATGATTGAGGTCTGTTACTAGAGAATTATTATATTCCTTTGAAGATACGATGTTTCCTTGCTGTTTCATATTTGATATGTCCCTACATTGATTTCTACATATTTGGTGCAAAAGTGACCTTTTACAATTTTATGGAGTAAGGAAAGACTTATTTGTGTGAATGGGTCTTGGGATGTTGTTTCAGTGGGGTGTGTTGGCCTTGATCCACACTAGTGGCATTTGTGAGTTTCTCAGTGGCCTAACCTGACAGTTTTTGGCAAGTGGTAAAGATTTGCTGTGGGTGTGCTCACTGAGCTGTTTCTCAGGTCAGGAGTAAATGAATGCACACAGTAGGTCAGCCAACTTGGAGTCTGGCTCATTGGACATGGGACCACAGTGCTATTACTCTGGCCAGGAACACAGACACAAGATTGCTCAACTGGCCTGGGGGTGTAATTGCCAGGAGTGGCCCACAGGCTATTTTTTAAGCCCTGGATGCATGTGTGTGGTTACTTGGCCAACCCAGGAATATGTCTGCTGTTGGCAATGTACTGGGCTATGGAATGTGGTTATATAACTTCTTTGTAGTCTGGGTTCGTGTCTGCTGGGCATGGTCCACAGGGCTATTTCTCCAGTTCAGAATAAAGGTGCACAGGTATTCAGTCAGCCTGGGGATATGTCTGCCAGGGAGGACCCACAGGGCTACTTCTCAGGCCTGGGATGCAGGTACAAGGCAGCTTGGCTAGCCAGAGGCATGCCTGCTGGTTTTGACATATGTGGCTGTTTCTCAATTCCAAGATGTGAATGGTTGGTTGCTTGGCTGGTCTGAGCATGTCTGCCAGGTGCAAGCACAGAGCTGTTTCTCAGGTCTGTGACATGACTTTATAGTTGCTCAGCTGGCCTGGGTGTGTTTCTGCAGGAGGTGGCCCAGGGAGGTGTTTTGTTAGCCTTGGACTTAGGTGCAGGGCTGATTAGCTGGCCTGAGGGTATGCCTGTCAGAGGTGACTAGTAGGGCTATTTCTTAGGCCCAGTCTGTGTGTGCAGAACTCCTTCGTTGTCCTGAGGGTACATCTGCTGGTGACACCAATACAAGACTGCTCAGCCAGCCTGGGGCATACCCACCAGGGCATGTCTGTGGGGGATGGGGTATTGTGGAATTGTTTCTCAGGTCTTGAACATGGGCAAGTAGCTGCTTGGGGGACTCTTCTGTTTGAGGGAGAGTACTTAGTGCTTGAGGAGACTCAAGAGTGGGTTTGCACTGGGTGGGACTGCCAGGCTGCTTGTCTGGCTGAAAATCCAGCAGCAGGGGTTGGTTTCCCTGCTGTGCCATGGTCGTGGGATTTAGCCACCCATGTGGGCTTGGCAAAATGAAGATGGAGCCCCAGTGTTGGAGAGGTGCACTGGCTGTGGTCTCCTAGGTTACAGTACACTCCAGAGATGACTCTGCTCTCAAGATGGTACTGTGCTGTAGCAGCTGAGTTTATAGGAGGTGGGTAGGTATGAGAAGTGTACACTCTGTGCTCCTAATCCAGGGAAATGCAGCTGTGTGAATTTCCTGCAGCTCTTCACACTGGGTTCAAGGCTTCAGAGGACTTTGGGATTCTCTTGTAGTAAGGAATGTCGATGTTTGTAGTAGCAATGGAAGCTGATAGGGATCTTCTGCTTATGCTTTCCCCCTGCAAGGGGAAGTCTCTCCTTACACCGAGCAGATCTAACCTGGGCCGGGGAAACAAGGCTGCAGGGGCCAGTGCCTACACACTGCTCTTCTGATCTTCAGTCACCACAGGTGCATCTCCACTTCCCCACTGCACTCTAGCACTCTCCCTTCAATACTCCAGTCAAATCTTAGTTGTTTATTCATTGCCTTGATCCTTCTTATTGGGAGGATGAACACCAGGCATATCTAGTCAGCTATCTTGCTGACGCCACTCTGCCAATATTTAGAAATGATAATTTAATTGAATGATACAATTGAGCTTTGTAAACAAATACATTTGTATATATAGATATATATTTTTTCTAAGTTTTGCAGACTGACTCTGCTATCATATTAATTTATAACTGCACTCAATAACAGTCTATATGTATTCAAAGACAATATATCCAAATATATGGCATGTTTTGGTTTATTTAGCATCACAAAATTCTCCAATTGCACTTTTATAAAACTGAAATAATGAAAGAATATAAATACCAGCTCATAGGCAGACATATGACTACATGTGAAAATTATCTATATACAGATCTAACTACTGTTTAATTTGATGTTTATAGTCTCAATCTTCCTTTCCTCCTTTTGAAATTCTCTCATGCTGTTCATTGACTTACGGTTCAATTTCTTCTCTTTCTTTGCTCCCCAACCTACTTTCTAATATTTTACTAATGTTGTACTCATTTGTATTTTGCCACTTTAAAAAAGTGATTTTATTTTACTTTGAATTAAAAATGTAAACACATATCCAAATAAATGAAAGCAGGGACTTAAACAGATACTTGTGCTGTATGTCCATATTAGTATTATTCATAATAGCAAAAGGGAGGAAGCAACCCAAGTGAATGTTGACAGGTGAATGGATAGACAAAATGTGGTACATATTAATACTACAATGGAGTATTATTCAGTCTTACAAAGAAAAGAAATATAGATGCATGCTACAATATAGATAAACTTTAAATAAATTATGCTAAGTGAAATAAGCAAGTCACCAAAGGACAAATACTATATGCTGGCACTTATATGAGTTATTTCGAGTAGTCAAGTTTGCAGAGACAGAAAGTAGAATGGGGGTTTCCAGAGGCTGGGGTGGGAAGGGAAATGAGGAGTTAGTATTTAATGGGTACAGAGTTTTAGTTAGAGAAGAAAAGTTCTGAAGATGGATGTTGGTGATGATTGCATAACAAATAGTGCAAATATACTTAATGCCACAGAATTGTACAATCAAAAATGATTAAAAAGTAAATTTTATTTTGTATCTTTTTCCAGAATAAATAATTACAAGCATAGCATAGAAATAGTATATATTATATCAAGTTTGGTGACAATATTTTCCATTTTTAGACATATTTAGAATTTGAGGAGCCCTAATTTTGGATAATTTAGTCCAGGATTTACCAATACAGATTTTAAAAAGCCACAAACAATTTCCATTTTCAACCAGATTTACTGGGAACATTTTATAAAACCAATCGGTTTTGTTTACCGATATTAGGATACTCTTATTTCTAGTAATGGAAGTGTGAGAAAACACCATTAAGACTAAAATTTCAATCATACTGACTGCCTGCAATGATTTGGAAAACATCATAAGTTATATATACATCCCATATAAGTAAAACATGAATAAACAAAACAGAAATGTTTAATAAGATGCAATTCAAATAATGCTGACCTGATTTTCCTATCTGCTAGTTGTTATTTATTTTATTTCTTAAAGGAATTCAGTGTTTCAAATACATTATCTAAGATTCTGTTTATATTTATATTTAATGAGATGCTATACCAACTTGAGTCAATGACACAGAATTTTACAAGATCAAGAAGCTTCTTCTGGGTCCATTTCTTTTTAAGTTCTTTCTAAACAACTCAAGAGGCAGCTGGTGCTCCATAAATTATATCACCTACCTTTACAGGATTATGAAAAAAATGTGTTCAGCATGAAATCTTAGCTGCAGGGTTAGCTCCATAAATTAAACATGAAATAAAGCTCTTCTCTTAACAAATAATTTGTAAGATTTTGATATTTGTTTTTCTCAAGTGAAACATTCTTATAAAGTGTAAAAACCTCCTGGTGGAAAACCTCTGTGGAAAACGGAGCAACACAGAAGGGTTTTAAAGATCTTTCCTGAACCTACCACCCTCATAACCTCTGTTTACGTGACTCTGTGTGTGGCAAAGCTCCTACAGCTCTCACAAAAATAAGTGGTCGAGATTCCTGATAGCATAGCAGAGCTTCTCATTGGAATCCTTTCACCTTCTTTTGCCTGTGTATCTGTATAAAAGTTCTGTGAAACTTACTTCAACCCCAAATCACAATAACAAAATATTTCATCCTAGGTTAGACAGTTCTCCTGAGTATTTTGTTTCTTTCTCCAGTCTGTACCTATGGGATTTTAAAAAGCTCAGAAAAATAAAAATTAGAAAAAAGAAGAGAGAGAGAAACACAAAACAAAATGAATAGTCCCTTCTTTTATTGTTACTAAACACCAAAATTCCTTTCTGTTAATCTAATTAAAATTAGTGATATCAATCATTTAACATTTTTATCTTCAACAAACATTTGGACTCATGACCAAGAAATTGTATTTGCTGATAAATATGTTTGAGTTGAATTGAAACCCTAATATGTAACCTTTAATAAAGCATACAAGTTGAGCTATAATATAGAAAACCTTATTCCATGTTATCTAAAACCTCAGAGTTGTACTGAGCTTGAAAAAAAAAAATGTTTTTGATGCCAAAAACCTCGGGAAATGATACCTGGAATTTTACTTCAACGAAGTAGATTTATCTAAGCACTAACATTATCTGCTTAAGTAACTTGAGCCTAGCAACTCAGAGGCGTCCTGAAACCTATGATGGCTTGATAATTACATTCGACAAGCATTGATTTTGCCATCATTTGTCCATGATAGTTGGAATCTCAGAATTCCAATTTCCCCTATGCTATTTGGGCACATTCTTTAACACCTCTAGGACTAAATATTCTTATTCTTAAGACACTGATAGTGAAAGTACCTAGCTATTCAGTTCTCATGATATGATATGTGTCCAATGCATGATAGTTTCCAAAAGATACTAATTTCTCAATAAATATTTGCTAGTATGTTTAGTACCAACAGGAAAAATGGGTTAGGATAATGATTCTGGTGCTGATTCTCCCCACAGTAGGCTGTAGGTGAACACAAAAGATATATACACATTTAATGGTTTCTAGAAGAACATGTTTTCAAGTTAGGCCATTATTTTATGTTCAGATTAACTATATACTCAAATTAAAAAAAAATACATGAACATTTTAGCATCAATTCATAAGCGAATTTCAGCAAAGAGGACAGGGAAGACAAAAACAGGCTTTGTGGCATAGGAGGGATTTGTTAGAGATCCTTCAGCTCAGCAAAGATTAAAAAATGGGAAATTGTATAAAGCATTTAAAGGCAGGATGACCCTGATGCATTGGTGAGGAAAATACAGAGTCTAACAGCACTCGAAGACTCTAATCAGTCAATGTAGTTTTTAAGGAAACGTTTCTAAGTGAGAGAACGTAAAATGAAGATCGGGCATGTAATTATCTTAATAATCCAGACATGAGATGAAAAGCATTGAGTTTTTTTTTTTTTTTCTGACAGGAGGACAATAGTCCCAAGAGCCATTCTTTGTTAACTCTACACAGGATTTTACATTTTGAACTAGTGCCATATAATGCTGAGAAGGTTAATTTCCCAATTTTTGCCTATATAAACACTTTCATTCTCAATCGAAACACTTTATTCACATAACTGATAACTATCTGCACTTGATTTCGTGCTGAAATGCTAAACTAGGACTTATGAAAATGAGAATGTTAAAATTGCAAAAGGCTAAAATTGAAAATAATGATCCAATTCAACTCATTATTATTAAAATAAGGAAACTGAAGGCAAAATTATGCAACTGCATGTACATTTGTTTTTCTACTAAGAATCAAAAACCTTAGATTGCTGAAGCAGAAAATTATCTGGTTCTGTGAACTCAGGCAAAAATCCACTGTTTCAGGGGAATTAGGAGGAGAAAATGCATCAGCTTTTAAAGAAACTTAAAAATCTTCTCACACTCCACCCCACTGCCACTTGGGACCAGGTAAAGGATCACTGCTTCTAGGGGAGGTGTAAAAGAAAATTACTTCTGCACCAAGGGAGGGGCGAAGATTAATTTGGCCCCGGATTTTTGCACTAAGAAATGCAGATGTGTAACTGTGGGATGGGGAGAGGGGAACCTCCAGACAGTGACCACAGACAGATACATTATTCCTGCGGAAAGAAAAGTGCAATCTTTTGTCCCAATTGTGGGGTAGAAAACTTGCAATGATATAAAGCAAATGTTTTTTTACCACTACAAGGGGAAGGGCAAAAGATATTATTTCTTCCCTATAACTGAACACAAATAAGAGACAATTTGGCTCCTATTTAAGTGAGAGTTAGATAGTACTGAGAATGCCCCACGTTGAATGTCTGAGGCTGAGGCTGGCTCAAAAATACCCTGAATCATCCCTCTGCCCCCAACATAAATTTTGTGGCTAGTCATAAGGAAGTGGTGTTCTTCGGCTAGAGAGGAACAAGAAAGTGAAGAAAGATCCTCTGTATGAAGCAGGTGTGTAGGGACTGCTATAAATCTATGGCTGAACAGGAGGATTGACCTGTGTTTTCCAGAGCCTCACACTAGGCACATAATGGTAGCAGCCTACTGCTGGATAAATTTTATGTGGTTTACTGAATGTTACAACCACCACAGCAAAAAACAACCCAGGTAAACTATTGGCTATATCGACTCGATCCTTGCCCCTGCAAGGGTTGAGGGCACACTAACAGCGTAACAAGAATCACACACATACATACACACACACACACACACACACACAAAAGCATTAGCAATCTGGACATAAATAATTATCTCATAAGCTAAGATCTTCTTACACCTGATGATTTGCATTTCTTTAGAAATTAGGAGACTCATATAAAAGTAAGCAAAATCAAAACAAACCAAACATTGTCAAGAGATAAAGAAATCAACAGAGTTGGACTCAGAGATAATCCAAATGTTGGAACTCACACGCAACTACTTTAAAATAATAATGATCAAAATGTTAAAGGATCTAGTAAAAAAAACAATATTATACACAGATAGATGGGGAATTTCAGCAGAGATGGAAACAATAAAAGGCAAATTCTAGAAATAAATGAAAACATGAGAACAGAGATGAATTACATCAGCAAGCTAATTAACAGAATGGTCAGAGCTTAAGAAAGAAAGTAGTAAATTTTATAGCAGGTCAATAAAAAATATTTAAACTTAAGCACAAGGGGGAAAAAAAGCAAAAAATTTAAAAAAGCAAGAACCCCATTCAAGAATTGTGTGATAATATATTAATAAAATGGACTAAAATACAGTTAATTAGAATTCCAGAAGGAAATTACAAAGAGAATGGGAGATAAGAAATATTTGAAGAAATGACTAAGAAGATCCAGTAAACTCAGAGAACCACAAGAAAGATTAATACAAAAATTAAATTAAAGAAAAACTTAGAATAATCATACTGAAAACCACAGGTAAAGAAAAAATCTTGAATTAAGCCACATAAAAATAGTAATATTACCTAGAGAGAAACAGAAGCAAACATTACAGTGAACTGCTTGTCAGCAACTCTGCAAACCAGAAGCCAATGTTATAAAAATCTTAAAAGAACTGAAAGAAAAAGTCAACCCAGAATTCTATACCCATTTAATATATAGCTAAAAATAACAATTAAACGAAGACATTTTCAGAGAAATAAACACCGAAAAAGTCCATTGCCAACAAGTCTGCACTAAAATAAATGTAAAAGGTATTTCTTAAAGCCGAAAGAGTATGGAAACAGATGGAAATTGAAACTACACAAAGAAATAAAGAGTGCCAAAAGAAATAAAAGTAAGGCTAGAAAGCCCAATTATTTTACATTGCTCTAAAGATAATTGATTGTCTAAATGAATAAAAAAAAGAGTAACTCTATCCTGTACAGATAATATTTTAGAATATAATGCATAACATAAATACTGCAGAATTAGGGAGAGAAGCAATAGAAATATATACTTTTAAGGCTTTCACACTGTATATGTGTTGGTATAATATAAATTGTAGGTCACCATAATAAGCTAAAATACATATTGAAACCCCAAGAGAAACCACAAACATTTTAAAAAGATGGTATGTATATTAATGTTTTTATAGAACATCCAGTTTTATTTTTTAAAGTAGTTGTTGTGCTTTTACATTTGAGGGGAGTTTATTCTTAAATATCCATGTTT
>CAUYSK010087638.1:0-16194 GCA_963575035.1 Avahi laniger | reverse complement strand
AAGACATTCTATAATAAAGACATCTGCACTCGAAAGTTTATAGCAGCATAATATTCACAATTGCAAAGATGTAGAAACAACCTCAGTGTCCATCAATACATGAGTGGATTAATAAAATGTGGTCTATGTACTGTATGACTGTTTACAGAAATAGTTTTTTGGTCCCTGGTTCCTATGATGAGGCCATAATCCAAGTGTCCACATCCACCTTGTGACATTATGTTTGCCGCATAGTGCTGGCATAGTGCTTATGAGAATTACAGAAGGTCTGTATGACCAGCCTAATAAAATCACACTCCAAATTGATAGGAAATACAATTTATTAGCTAGGAAACAATCACTCATCTTATCTGTTATTAATGTAATGATAATTACAAGAGAATAGCATAGTTCCCTTTTCCTTAGTTAGCTGGCCATATTGAAAAGATGAATCTTTTAAAAAAATAACAAAGTGAGACTTATGAAAAATAGTTAAGTCCTTATTCCCCATAATGAGCACTCACTCTAGGCACTGCCACTTCTTATGATTGCTACCATTTTCTTTGAACTTTTAAATTGCTGTCACTTATACTGCCATGAAATAAGCCGTATATATCTAAAATTGTAATCTTTTCCTTCCTTACAAATAATATGCTATTGTTTGCTGTTATTCTCACCATACCTAACCCAGCAATTCTTGACTCTGGATGCACACTAAAATCATTTGCAGAGTTTTTAAAAAATGCCAAAGCCCTGGCACCAGCCCAGAGAAATAAAATGAAAATTTATCAGGGAGGGGACCACAGCATGAGTAAAACGCTCTGCAGGTGATTCGAATGCATAACCTGGATTAAGAATCAGACATCTAAACACAACTAAACTGTGATTATGAGATGCATTTTATGAGCTAGAATATGACCTTTGGTATTTTCCAGAAGAAATAAAACAACACCAAATCTGGGAACTCACAGAATCATTCTCTAGTCCCCCTAATGGCAAACTTAACACTAATATGAAAATATAAGTTCCTAGGCAAAGAGTCAGGAACATCATCAATTGGAAGTGACAATGAGCAAAACATTTCTGTGAATAAATGACCTTCCTGGAAAATGAAGGCAAACATAGTTGTGTAATTTCATCCAATATTTTTGAATGTTAAAGAGAAAAAAACAAAGCCAGGCTTTGAGGAGTGGTTTTAGTTTTGTTTGTTTTTAGTCTCTGACATGACTTGGCCCCAGCCTGGTTGTAGGACCTCCTTCTCCAAGTGCTCCTCTCAGTCTCCATGGGCACTCCAGGCAGTCGTCAGATAACCATCTCCAGCTTTTCTGTAAGCTGTGGTTGTCACAACAGGGACTTATCTGCCCTGATTCAAGAGTTCTTGAAACCACTCGTGCCATGCGTACCTGAAGCTTTCCTTGACACATTTTCCTTTTCTATCTTTGCACTTCGGTGATTCTGTTCCATTGCTTCTCCTTGTCTCTCTTTACCCAGGCCTCATTCACATTCACATGGAGGTTCGTGCTGTCAGCCTTCTGGCTTGCCTGCCTTGTTCTCTAGCTCTTCTCCCTCCCAGCTGGTTCTGACATGCTTTACCTTATCTCAAAAGTGGTAAGTAGTTTTCTTCAGACCTTTCAGACAGATCAGAGTTTAGGGTTTTTTTTCTTTTCTGTTTTTTTTTTATGTTCACAAACTAGCAGTTTTCGATCATATATACACTCGATTGTCTTTTGCAACTTCCCTCTAAGTCAGCCCCATGCTCATCTTCAGTCTATAGAAATATGTCTCGTAATTGATAGCGACATCTGGGCAAGAAACATTTTAATTGCTTTCTATTATTTGCATAAATCTTCCATAAAATACAAAATGGGTTTTTAACCTTACTAATGAATAAGCATGTTAGCCCATACAGGTGAAATGTTAATTGCTTTCTTCAGTTCACATTTTGAGTGACAGCCTGATACAGGTGAGCTGTCAAGTTTGGGCGTGTCTTTGAAACATGGCTTCTTTACCCATTCAAACCCTCATTTTCCAAATGATCTAACTTGTCACAACAGCATCTTTGAGAATTTTCATTCTTAGGGACAGGATATTTTTCTAGAGTTCAGTTAAATTTATTTAAGAATTTTTAATAAATTAAAAATATATCTTTGCTCTTTCAATCCAGCATAGATGGATCTTAAGGCCTTCGTTGATGGCTCAGGAATTGCTAAAGGGCATGAAACTACTCACCTATCTCTTTCCTATGATATATATATATACATGTGTGTGTGTGTATACATATTATATACACACACATACAGATTTTGAGGTTTGCTTCAAATGATATTAAAACCAATTCAAGATCTCAAGACACACACAAATTGATGAGAGAAAGCAACCCAAAGCATAACGTAGTATAAATGTATTTCTGGAGGATCATTCACAAAGTAGGTTAGTTACATACACATAAAGGAGAGTTGATAGTAAGTTGTTATATTTTCCTTTAGAACATGTGAAAAACATGATGCCTGCCATAACCATTATAATTATAGAACCTTATGGTTGGAAATAGAACATTTGCACTCACGTGTTCATTAGCCAGAACTATTAATGAATACATTATTCCAGCTGTGATGTGCCCAAATCTCTCCTCTCACATATTTTGGCGGTCATGTTGCATCACACTGTACTTATAGTAAGACAAAATGCATTAAATGTTTCTTCACTTGTTACTTCCTCTAAGCTTTCATTTTGTTTTCATCCCGTTTTTGTGCAGTTGATTGTGTGGTCCCTGGTGCAATAGCTTTGCTTTATTCCTATCAAGCATCATTACAGGCTTCTGGGGGTGCTCCTCTACCCTACACCCTTGCAATTCAACACGTGGTCTGGAGAACCACAGCATCAACTGGGCACTGGGCAGAAGTGCAGAACATCTGCATTCTGCCCCTCTCCACATCGACAGAATCAGAATTTGCATTTAACAAGATCACTATTTTCACATTAAAGTTGGAGCAACACTGCTATTCACATTCCACCCTTTCCCTCCCTCTTCTAGCTCATGCTCAAGGGAAAACAACTTAAGAGCCAACAGCATTTGACTGGCTACTGCATTAGCAGATAGAATTTTTCAATGAGAAGAGCAAAATAAGTGGAGTTACATCCCACAGGATGGAAATCTCTTTTTGGATGACCTTCCTTCAATAGCACAGGGGTAAAGTAGCTTGGCTATGTGACAATTAGATTCTGATTTTCACTTATACTACATCCATTATCTTACTGTATAATTTTGGCCACTTTTCTTGATTCTTGTGACAGAGAAAAAATGAAGAGATGTAGTTTATGAAGTAACTTCTTTAAGTTGAGACGCAATACAGTATAGTAGTTAAGAGCATAAGCTCTGAAGAAAGAAGCTTCGACCCAAAGCTTGGCTCCATAACACATTCATTAGCTGAGTGATTTTTGGCAAATTACTTAAACTTTCTATGTATAATGGGAATGATAACAGTAGTACCTACTTCATTGGTCTGTTATAAGAATAAAGGAGTTGATATATAAAATGTATAGAACCAGTGCTTAGCACATAATTATTGTATACATTCAAAAAAAACTATTACTCTTATGGGGCATTAAGAAATTTTTATTTCCAAGAGTACAAATAAAAAACTGTGAAACACTTTTAGGAAATCTCTACATTAACCTAGAAGGTAGGTGCTCCCAGAAACTGGAATACCAATAGGCAGCATTTTTGAAAATTAAGATTTTAGGGCATTTCCCAAGATGTGAGAGCACAGATCCTACAAGGGACATCACAAATTACTTCTGAAGCTAATGATTAGAGACAAGATATCAAATCAAGAGGCTAATCTTGAGTTTACAATATACTTACTACCATATAGAGTGGGTTAGATTTGTCCTACCACAGGATGACCAACTGTAGTCTAAACCCCAAGCAGCCATCTTGAAAGGGTGTGTTGAGGCACATGATTGCAGCATGAGAGCATATCTAACCAATTACTGAAAACATTAACTCAGAGTACATGCCTTAGCAGTTGTGTGTTATGTGTCAATCACACCCATTTCAGTGTTGGTATTCTCATAGTCCTATACCCTGCCGACAATATATGGCCAAAACTACAAACAAAGGCAGAAATGCATTTGAAAGAGAAAATACATTCTCATCACTGCCCTGAGCTTTCCATCATCTAAACTTTAAACCCCATATTCATCCACCAGAGGAGTGGGAGCTCCTTGTCCACCGGGAAAGACAACATACTTACCAAGGGTAGAAAACCTGGTCCATTTGCAGTGCTGAGGGTCTCCATTCTCTTAAAGAATAATAACCCACTCTTCTAAATTTACACTGTGGTTTTAACCTCGTCAACTTTCAGATGCAGAAACAGTTCTTCACGTCTTTGAGTTCAATGTTAGCAGACTATTTTGTAAATCCATCCCATGTTAAATTTGGCAAAAGCCACAACAAAATAATAGCAACCAAAAGTTCAACCTATACTACGTAATTTTTAAAAAAATACAGTGGCTTCTAGAAAAACAGTTCTTTAGTGACATAGTTTCCAACAATCTAGAGGCATAACTCAGAGACATCCAGAATCCTCACGAAGTCCCCAAAGAAGGTTAATTTTATTTCATTTGCCAGCTTCTACTTCAGCTCAATGTGGGCTCACCAGACTAAGTCATCTGTTCCTTGCTCAGTTCATTTCCCCACTTATGACATCATTTTTCATTTACATGAATCAAACATTCTCCAAACTCTTTGTTTAAATAGGAAACCAACACAATCATAGTTGGGGTGGATACTGTATAGCCCCAGCTTCTGGAAGTGCTGTAAGAATACAGCCTTCCACTCTCAGCCCCAATTTCAGAGAGATGCCTCACTCAAGACCCCTTGGTAGCAATGGTATCTTAGTAAATATTTAAGAACTGGCTGTCTAATAAAATAAACAAATGAGCCCTGATTTATAACTTTTGCTGGTTGATTTCTTATATCCATGATGTAAATACTCCCTTCATTGCTAATATCAAGTACCAGCGTGAATGACTTCACTGAATACAGAGCGGGGATTGATGCACACAATCAGCTCACAGGAGCTGGTATGAGCTAACTCCACTGCACCACTGCATGGTGGCCCACATCCAAAGACTGATTATATGAGAGTAGAAATGTCTGGTGAACTCAGGACAACTCAGAAGGGACATTCCTGGGGTCAGGTCAGCTGAGGCTGTTGTCAGGCTAGCATCACAGCTCAACCTTCTCATCTATACAACCCCGCTTCCTTCTCTGTCCCTTACACAGGAGTTGGTCCCAAGAATACTCCTCAATAAACATCCTACATGCTAATTTCTGTCTGCTTCCTGGGGAATCCAACCTGTGACAATAATTTTTTTAAATCTCATGTGTGCTTTCAATAATCCCCTTCTGTTTTAAAGCAGAAACTTCATATACTTTTATACTTTTGATAAAACAGAAAATCCAATTTAAATATTAATACCAGGGCAACAGACTTGTAAAGAAGACAATTGGAATCACCCTTACAGTTTGTTTTTTATAAACAGAAACCTTCATAGGACATAGCAACACTCTCCAAAGTCTGAATATCTTTTGAGACTCCTGAGTCAGAAGTAACATTTATAGGACACTTTTATAATGCAAAATACTGTCTGCCTTTCTGCAACTGCAGGAAAGAAGGACCAATTTTCTTTTTCCTCTTGTGATAAAATGTATTTCATAAGCAGTTAGAAGGGCTTGCTATGTTAAGGCTGACCACTGATGTTCACAAACGAACAACAGACAGAAAAAAAAAAAGCAGGTTGCAGTAGCCCAAAACTCACAATACAAAAAAAAGGGCAGAAAAACAATTTTCAAAAAAATAGGCTGTGGGGCATGTAATGCTACACACCTGCACTTCGATCCTGTTCACAAGATTCTTTTAGGCCTGGTGCCAATTGCTGCTGTGTCCATGCTACCTTTGAGGACACAGATACTCCACACCCAGGAAACTCCTCGAGATTGTCTCAAGTGCTCTCTTTTTAGGCTTACCCTGTAGCCACTTGTACTTCCATGCCACTCTTGAGTACACAGAAGTCATTCTGGAAATTCTATGTGGTTGTGGCCCCTTTTCACTACACATACTCCAAATTTCTATGCACAACCCTCAGCCACTTGTATTGTAGTGGATTGCTGCCTCACTGGGACTCACAAGACACAGAGAGACTGCCAGAATCATGGATTCCCTTAGGCTTGTTCCCATTTCCACTCATCCTCTTCTCAACTCAAATCATGCTGTGATCAATGGGGCTGCCTGCAGAAGATGAGGGTGTAAATCAGCATAGGAGGAAAAATGTCGAAGACTAGCTGAGCTCAGAGAATGCTTTTGCTGAAATTCATAGAGTAAAAAACAACAATGAGTTACCCCCCAAGTCTTGTTAATAATGGCTGTTAATGTTTGTAAGGGACCCAAAGTGTATCTGGTACATTACCCATGGGGACTGTCACCCAGGAACTAATGACCTTAAGGCCATCTCAGATGTATACGGCTTATGCAATAACTTTGTTCTTTACTCTTTCAGCATGTACATATGTAAGAAAATAAAGTTAAAAAATCGGGGGGAGGGGTGGGAGCAGAAGGAGACACTCAGGATAATCATTCAGACTGTTGGACCGACTGCAGTGTTCTTCCCTCAGCTCCAAGCTTAATTGCTGCTTTCTCCATGATTCCCCAGCTAGCAGTTATCCATTCCCCACTCTGACAATGAACTCTACTCTCTTTGCACCTCTCTTAAGACAGGTAAGATCCTATCACACACAAGTTTACATCCATTCGCCCTTACTCAATGATAAGTTATGCAAGGGCAGGATTCATATCTGATTCTGTATGTCTCAGTACCTTCACTAGTATCTTGCACCCTATAGATAATCAGTGTATGTCTTTGAAGAAAGAAACAATGACAGTAGTCTAATCACAATGCAGGTTTCAGGAGGTGTCTCATAACAAGGCTTAAAGCACTTTTCTGCTGTAGTATTCAAGCATTGGAGTGCAATGCCTCCTTGCTGTGTTAAAGTGGAATTGTCCATTAGAAATGAGACATGCAAACCCTGAAGTCCTATGTCAGTTTGAGTTCTGGATTTCTGACATAGATTAATTTATTGACCTGGTTAACAATAATGGAAAACTAAAAGAAGTACTTGCATATTATACAAATTGATAAAAATGCATTTAATTTCATGATTATTATCCATTTTCAGAGAGGAAAAAGGAAGGATCATACTACTAATAATGGCAACAACAATCATCTGTTTTGAATGCCTACAATGTGCCAGGAAATTTACATATTAGTTGATTATCAAGAAAAAAGTTATAATAGTTCATATATTAATATAAACATTATAGACCTAGATTTATAAAAGAAGAGTTTGCCAAGAAAAAGGGAGTCTGGGTTACTACTGGAACACTTCTGTTGCCCTTTCTCTAGACTGGTTTTGCCCAAAGCCTGCCTCATAGGGTGAGGAGAAGTAGGGCCAGGAGACTACATTGTACTTTGGAGCTGCCATGCAATTCCTACAGAAATATGCACATATATTTCCTACAGGCACTACGTGATTCCTACAGGCACTACAATTTCACCTTGACTAACTGGCATAAGTTGATTCTAGATAAATAAATTAGGCACAGCAAGGCTGTGTGTGGATAGCTGAGAGATAGGAGGATATAACACTTAATACATATGCTTATAGTTTATTTAGATCAGAATTAATAAATTAATTCACATTCAGCTTATAAACCTGATTATATTAATAGGACTATAATAGCTAGTAGAAAAGGTGACAATACTCCTAAGCATAATTAATGTACTTTGTTATGAACTGTAGTAAGACCATGTTTCTAGTTGTCTTTTATCTTTATCCCAGGCATGGTTTGCCTCGTTTATTTTTGTTCAGCCTTGGCCCCACTGCTCTTGCTTATTCTGTGCTGCTTTTTGAAATTTAGCTATCATCACCAATTTCACACACTTCTACTGTTTATTTCCTTGATACTAAAACAGTTCTTCATTTTTATTTCTTCAGCCAATTCTGTATCCTGATATCAAAAATATTTTCAAGGTACCCTGATTTTCTGTCTCTTCCTGCAATAGCTGAGGGAAGGGTGATCCTGAAGCAAATAACGTGTTGAGTCATCGTGGGGGTTCACTGAGGTAACAATGAGTGCGACTGTCACTGAGGCATTTAACAAATGGTAGTTTCCCCTCCCACGTCTCCATTTTTCTGTTATATAAGTTATAGTTATTATTACATTATCTGGTCCTGGCCAATCTCACTTCGATCCTACAGAACAAAATTCTTTAGGTGAACAGATTATTCCTGTTGAAGTGGTTGCACCCATCTAACAGACTAAGACCTAAAACCAACAGTTTTGCATGTATTTACATCATGTCCATGATGTTCAACAGTGCATAAATCACTTTCTTATGCATGTTCATTTGCATCTCATAACAACCCTATGAGGTTGGTACTAATGTTAAGGGAAACTGAGGCCCAGAGACATTAGTGGCTTGCTTAAGGTCACCTATCTAATTAGCAAAAGAGCTGGGATATGCTGTTTTCCTGCTTCTCACCTGTTCTTTCCACCAGGCTGTGATGTTTCCTAAAGAAATGCTTGCAAACCCACTCTTTGAAAATTAAAATACACATAATATATACAAAATCATCTAATTTACCAAGTCTATATAGAGCATGGGGATCCCTGTTTCCAGCTGGAAAGAGTCCATTTTGCAAAAGACTGGCATGATATTTAGTGTCGACCTAATTTTTTTTTTAAAAAAAACAATACACCTAAATGGTTGTCAGTCAGAAACAACCAGGCAGCAGCCCACTTGACCCAAAGCCAACTTCAAGAGCCAATTTTTCCCAAACCACAGAAAGGCAGGATAGAGCAACCATAATTATGTCTATGAGATAATCTTACCACCTCAGGTCTGCTAAGGTGCAAGTGAGTGCACTTAATTGCTCAGCTGTGTATTTGCTTGAATGTAATCAGCCACTTACTGGGAGTTGCTATCTAACTATTAGGATATTGGCACAAGAAAAGCTAAATAAATTAGAGAGAGTTCACTCTTTATAAAGCTGCCTTGGAAGGAAAGTGTCTTCCATGTTCAGAGCCAGGAGGAGTTGGAAAGGAACAAGGTTGGAAGTCAGACTCCAGCCATACAACATGTTTACTCTTTATGAGCACTGCCCCATGCCCTGTTAACACAGGGCATGGCCCAAAGTCACTGACCTCTGGAGAACGCTTTTCTGTCATTCTGGAGCGATGGCCAGTTTATTAAATACACCTATTACCCACAGAGCAAGCAACAGCGTGAAATGAGTTGTGCTTGATGAGCAAGGAGGACAGGAGGCTTCTTTTATAGCATGAATAACAGCTGTTCCTTCAAGCATGAATACAACAACAAGGGGAGGAGATGACCAGACAAGACAGAAAAACAAACATCACAATATTTGGTCTCCAGGGTAATTACATTGATATCAGGGTGTTTATCTTTTGTCCACAGGACCTCGTGCTGCTTGACCACACTCTGCCCAAGGGCTATCGCTATGAGAAAAGCTTTAAATCTGTGAAGGGTCCACGCACCCATTTAAAAAAATAAAAGGATGAGTATTCATTTTCTCCCAAGAAGAGACCTTTCTGAGAAAAGATTGGAAGGAGAGGTCACTTCAGGTAATAGCCACGTTTAAAGGAAAGGCTCTAAATGCGAGATGATGGATCTTCGAAGATTAAAGGACCCACTGCTGCAGTTTTATTCTTAGATCTTAAGTGGCTCTTTAATATTTTGCAGGTTCTATCAAATGCAGCCTACTCTCACCTATTGTCCTAGCCTCCAGTTCATCTCTACTTTATTATACCCTATGCACCACTCCAGAACTTAACACACTATTTTGTTGGCTGTTGGCTTGCTTGTTTGTTTGCTTGACTGTTTATTGGCTTGTTTGCTTGCTTCCTTGAGTGTTTGCATTTAAAATTATATCAGCATTTAAAACTACATCATTTGCATGCATCACGTGTCATAAAATACATTTTGTTTTGCTCAATAGTGTACTGGTCCCCTTTGCTTTTGCAATACATTTTATTCTTTCAGGTTGGCCTTCAAAGTCCTCTATTCGTTTGGTCACATCATATCCTCTCCAATCCAATCACTTTGTTCCTGATCTGTTTTGGCTAAAAAGCTCACTTATGTATTCCTTGCTGTTTTCTACCCTCAAGAAACACCACCTACAATTTGTGGGGCCTGATGAAAAATGAAAATATAGAAGCCCTTGTTCAAAAAGCAGAAAAAAATGCTTTTGCTTTTTTCTGCAGTCTCTCTCTCAATTTGTCATGTTGTTTTTAATTTGTTATTTAATGTTATTCTAAGTAAAGCAAAATTAAAAATTTTAATCATTCATATGTATTTTATCATTCATCTTTACATTGTGCAATACCAGTTTTAAATGCAAATATAGGAGCATTTAACTTATTTACAGAATCACTGAAATTATGCAGTTCATATTTCATAGCTCATACATGCATATGTATTTCACTCTTACCAGAGCAATGGAAACACTGCACAAAACTAACTTAAATGTTTAAATGTTTTTGTTGCATTTCTTGATATGAGTGCATGTACCAACACTCTCTACCTTTGGCTTATTGACGAATCAGGAAAGACTGGAAGGAAAAGGAAGATTGGGTTGCCCTATCTTTTCTGGTTCTTTCTGTGTCTTCGGTTTCAGTGTAAATGGTTGGCTAACGTGGGGAAGTAACAGCAGTAAGAAAGGATATGACAAGGTCCTTGGTTCCACATGTTTCTTAGAACGCCCTTACCTTCTTTCTGCATTTCCAAAGCAAGTTCTTATTGGAATGGAAAGTATGCCCTCTCCAGGATGTTAGCAACCCCCAGTCCCCTGCTTACTCAGTCATAGATATAACGCACTTATCTTACTTGTGTCTCACTGAACGCCCCCACATCATGGGTCCACTGGAATTCTTTGTTCACGGGGGCATCTTGAATGCTAATATGTGAGCAGGGCAGCAAAGAATGGGGACACACATATCACACGTGTCTCCGTTGCTCACACATGCTCCATTGGCCCCGGGGACTTCACTTCACAAAACACAAGTTCAAGGATAAAATTATTAAGAATTTCAAGATGATGACAACAGAGCATTAAACCAACGGTGGGGCCCTTCTGAATTTGGATCTCCGTGTGACTGAATTGGTTACATACCCATGAAGCCAGCCCTGCCCTTAGGTCCATGACAATGTCTTCACATCAAAGTACCCAATTGAAGTCATCAGAGGAAATGTTTTTACTATTCTGTGAAGGAAAGGCAGTTGAGATCAATGACAGGGTAAATTTCATGAGAGCAGAGACCTCACATCACCTTACATAGGTACAGTGTAAGCATTCTATAAGTAACTGTTGAATAGATAAAGAACTGACTACAGTTTGACAGAAAGAAGGGGAAAATAAAGAAAGGAGAAAGAGAGCTACCACGGCTGGGGTGGGGGGAGTGATTAAGAGCACTGACTCTAGAGCCAGATGTCCTGGGTTCAAATATTGGTTCTACCACATACTATTTGTGTCACTTTGGGTAAGTTACATCTTTTGGTCTCAGTTTACTTCTCTGTAGAATGGGGATGATAATAAAAATGTCTGTCTTGTAGGGCTGTTGTATTAAATGAGTCAATGTATGTTAAATGTTTAGAAGAGTGCCTGGCACGTATTAAGCATTATGGAAGTGTTAGGTAATATTATTGTTTATCAAGGGCAAGTTATAAGTTATATTCTTTCTAGAAATTTCTTGTTTACTCCTCACAAGGCTAAGATCCATGCATTTATATATCCATTTAACATATGAGAAAAATGAGGCTCAGAGAAACTATTAATATATAATAATTTACTAAGTTCATACAGCCAGTAAAAGGAAGTATAAGAATTTGAACTTGAGATATATTCTCAATGACATGTCAATATTGCCTCCTAATGTAACCTTACTATGTTCCTTTTGTTTCCCAAAATGACCTTATTTTTTAAAAAACTCTACAACTTCTATAGCATGCTTCAATTTATATAACAGGTAGGTTTCTGAGAAAAATAGCAAATAAATTTTTACTACTCTAACCATTTAAAATATGAAACAAACTAGTTTTCTAGAATCAAACGGTTAATGCTATTATAGGTTAAATGAGTTGTAATTTTTTATTATAATTTGTTCAAAATGGATATCATCTCTATCATTATGTTGTTAGAGAATAACTGAAGTTTTTCTGTTAATGTTCACCTTTTTGATTCTCCAAAGAAACATGGTGAGAGAAACCAAGGATTCCTTCACCTCACCAGGAGACAACCCAGTAAGGCATAATACTTTTATTTAGAAATAACGTCAGTTTAGGGATAACAGGACATGGAATTTGCAATCAGGACTGCCTTAGATATCTGACTACCCACCCTCTCAGCCTGTTGAAAATGAGAGATCCTGCCAGAATCATAGTCTCCCAAAAATGGGATCAGATGTATATTATCCTCAATGTGCTAATTGTTCTATTGTGGTAAACGAGAAAATATTTTTAAAGTATTTCAAAAAATTCACTCTCAATCTTGATGCCTGGATTCTATTTTCCCAAAAATGCTCTTCATCTGTGTACTTTCTTTCCATGGGTGTAATCTGATAATTGGATAGCAACTTATTGACATGTTAAGGTAGAGAGCATTAAGTGAAAAAAGCAAGATGCCAAACAACATGTCCAGTTTGATCTAATTTTGGTAAGAAGAGTAGCTATAGATATAGAAAAAACTTATTCTGGAAAGATACGCAATAAAAGGCTAATAGTGATATAGCCTAAGTTGTAGAAATAAAATGCCTTTGTTTTATTGTTTTTGCTTATCTGTATTATCTAAATTTCTGCAATGCATATCTACTGCTTTTGTAATGAGCAGCCTTAGCTGAAAGCCTGAAAGTGTCTTTGTATACACAGAAACACACAGACGTCATTCAATTATCTGTGACAGACTAGGCAAATGCATAGAGACAGAAAGTAGATTAGTGGTTGCCAGGGGGCCGGAGGAGGGGCAATGGGGAGTGACTGTTAATGAGTACAGGGTTTCTTTTTCAGGTGATGAAAATGTTCTAAAATTAGATTGTGGCAATGACTGCACAACTATGTGAATATACTAAAAAAACTGTACACTTTAAATAGGAGAATAATATATGAAATATATCTCAACAAAGCTTTAAAAAATACCTGTGATGTTATTTTTATTAATGACAGATCAACTCTCCCTCAAATCAAAATGCTTCTTGTTTTCCTGTTGATGCTGTCTTGATTTGAAGAATACACACTGGGGTTGGTCTAATGGTCTTTATGATCTCTTCTGTTTCTAAAATTCTTAATAGCCTAAAATAAGGATTGCTTCTCAGAGAATCCCAGGATATTTTCCAAGGTAAATATATATTTATATTTACTATATTGTCTAGTGTTGCCTTGTAGAAAGAGTAAGGATAAGAAGTCAGAAGTTCAGAGTGGCTCTACTACTCCCTATCTGTGTGACCTTTGATAAGTCATTTCACCTCCTAGACTTTGGATTTCTACCTGTAAAGTGGATAGGTTGGACTACCTGACTGCCCAAGTTCCCTTCACCTTTAAAGTTTAGTGATTCTATATGCATGGTCAAGTATGTGACCATTTTTGGAAATTAGATTAACTTTCCAGGAGATCACTACCAAGTTCTTTATAAATAAAACATTTTTGAAAAGTTTAGTCCTTATTTTTCAATCTTAAATAACCTCACATATACCCCAGTAAGTAAGCAAAATGACTAAAACATGATTACGTGCAAATGTTGGAGGGTGGGAATAATAAAATATATATATATATACACACACAGACACATTTACATATTTTCTTGGTTTCAAGCATGAATGCTCTGGTACCTCTCCAGAAAGTATCCATCTGCTTTTTACCTAATGGCAAGGACTTTAAACCAAGCTGCGTATTTTTATGCCTTCCCCCAAAAGACAGGAAGCAGCAGCCAGCTCAGCAGTGCTAACCTCCGATGGCCAGTCCTGTTGTTTGTGATCACAGGCAGTTGAAAGCCAAGGCTGCAGAAGCTGCGGGAGATGTCAGTTCTGACACACGGGGCCCCATTGTGCCCAGAGCCCGCGCTGGCTGACGCAAGCCTTGCAGGTGCACTCGCTTATGAACGCAGAACCTAGACTCTGAGAAGCAGTCTATGTTTTCAAGCCCCCTCCAGGGACCCTGAAGGGGAGGGGCTGGGACAAGGCTAGAGACAGAAACTTTGCAGGAAACCAGGGGTAAACAAGAGGCGTTTTCTGACATTTTTTGCTGAGGGCTCAGTATTTTGAATGGTTTCAACACTTCCAAAGTATGATTCTTGTGTTTCCCATGCCACAGCTTTTAAATGTTTTAAGCAAAAGTGCATTTATTATGAGATTGAGTTCATCACATTCAGAAGGTTAAGTAATGGAGCGCTGTCAAAAAATGGAAAGCTAATACTAAAAACAAGCCAGACTAAAATGGTAAGACGTTTTATTCTTGTTGTTGCAATCTCCCCATTTCCTCTTCTTGCCACTTCTGATTAAAGCCATTTCCAATTAAAATAAAACAGGTCATGTTGCTCCCTCAAACTGCCTTCAGTACTCTGCTTAGTCTGTGACTTTTTAGCATATTCTAGTAAATTCTTAGCATTGTCCTTTTTCCCCTCCTCTAACAAGCTCTCCCTTTTTGAAAATAATTCCTGATGACAGCAGCTCTGGTAGGGTGTTGGCCAGACTGCTGACTTCAATTTCTAGGCCTGCTAGAGCAAGGCACAGAGCATTCAGGGATACAGAGTTACAGGCAAGAAAATCTTAACATTTTAAAGTTTTAAAAAATAGACTAGAGATAGTCACTATATTAAAGTTCAAAGGTCAACCTCTGTAATGGTCCAAATTTATTAAAATTCCTTTGCTTCTTTCTTTTATTGTATAAATTTGAAATATGCAACATGATGTTTTGCAATACATATACATAATGAAGTGATCATTTTATTCAAGCAAATTAATATATCCATCATCTCACAGTTACTTTCCTTTTTGTGGTAAAAGTACCTAAAATCTACAATTGTAGCCAATTTCCAACATACAACACAGTATTATTAGAGTCCTCAGGCTGTATTTTAGACCTTTCTACTTATTCATCTTATATAACTGCTACTTCATACCCCTACATCTACATTTCCCCATTTCCCCCATCCTGTACTCCCGACCCGTGCACCTGCTAATCACTGCTCTACTCTCTGTTTCTATGTATTCAATTTTTTTCAGACTCATGATATCATATAGTATTTTTCTTTTTGTGCCTGGCTTATTTCACTTAGCATAATGTCTCCTAGGTTCATACATGTTGTTGCAAACAGTAAGATCTTCATTTTTAAAGCTGAATAGTATTCTCTAATGTCAGTATATGTTTTATCTATAACATATATATATTTTATATATATATATATATATATATATATATGCATGCCACAATTTCTTTATCCATTCATCCATGGATGGACACTTAGGTTGCTTCCATATCTTGGCTATTGTGAACACTGCTTCAATAAACATGGAAATGCAGATATATTTATGAGGTGGTGATTTCATTTCCTTTGGGTATATACCCAGAAGAAGGGTTGCTGGGTCATGTGGTGGTTCTATTTTTAATTTCTTTAGGAACCTCTATACTGTTTTCCCTAATGGTTGCACCAGTCTATATTCCTTCCAACAATGTACAAGGGTTCCCTTTTCTCTACACCCTTGCCAACACTTGTTATCTTTTGTCTTTTTGATAATATCCATCCTAACATGTTTGAGGTGATATCTCATGATTTTGATTTGAATTTCTGTGATGATTAGCAATGCTGAGCACCTTTTTATATACCTGTTGACCATTTTTAATGTCATCTTGGAAGAAATTTAGAAGAAATATCTATTCAGGTCATTTGCCCATTTTTTTTTTTTTTTGAGACAGAGTCTCACTGTGTTGCCCCGGCTAGAGTGCCGTGGCATCATCCTAGCTCACAGCAACCTCAGACTCCTGGGCTCAAGCGATCCTCCTGCCTCAGCCTCCCGAGTAACTGGGACTACAGGCATGCGCCACCATGCCCGGCTAATTTTTTCTATATATTTTTAGTTGTCC
>CAUYSK010087637.1:0-11175 GCA_963575035.1 Avahi laniger | reverse complement strand
GTTTCTGGTGTTTGCTGGCCATCTTTGGTGATCCTGACTTTCAGAAGCATCACTCCAATCTTTACATTCATCTGCACATGGTGTTCTCCCTGGATATGTGTCTGTGTCCAAATTTCCCATTTCTATGAAGACACCAATCCTTTTGAATCATGCCTCAGCCTAATGATCTCATTTTAACTAATTACATCTGCAGTGACCCTATTTCCAAATAAGGTCACATTCTAAAGTACTAGGAGTTAAGATTTCAACATATGAATTCAGTGGGGAGGGACTCCATTCAACCTATAATACATACATAGAAAATTCAAGCTAAAAGTTGAAGCTTTATTATTTTAGAAATAATACCGACACTAGACGTTAATTCTGGTTGTGATATATACATGTAACCAAATGGCTAATATTTGGTTAGAGTCAGTTAGTCAAGCCAAGGTTGCTAATTATCAGGTATTGCTGTTTGTTCATCTACACCAAAACATCACCATCAAGTGAATCCCAGGAAGAAAGGTATTCTACGGGATAACACGCTTGAGTTGCATTAAAGGATATAAATATCCAACTAATGGCAGGTTTCTTTCTGGGTTTAGGGAAATGTTTCCCTTTCTTGTCCTTCCTTTGCAGCTTTTTCACCACAAATACTTTTCTTTTTTTAATTTCAGGCTATTATGGGGATACAAACATTTTGGTTACACGTTATGACTGTCATACAAAAGCCATGATTTGAGGTGTGCCCTTTCCCCCCTACAGTGCTGTGAGTTTACCCACCCCCAACCCCCAACCCCCAAAGAATATTACTACTTTGTGAGCACCTTAGTGTTGATCAGTTACCACAATTACTTTTCTTCTGCCACTTCTCTTGACCTCCAGATTTTGGGCCCTCTTGGAATATGAAATGTTTAGATAAGAATGACATTGAAGGCCTAGCAATTGAAAAGAGAATGAAAAATAATGGTGTGCACTAAATGAGGCTATTGAGAGTTGAAGAGATTTCCCAGGATGAAGTTAGGAAATGGCAGAGGTTGGAAATACAGGCTCACCTGAGAAGTCAATTTCTGCCCCAAATAAGATTTTGGACACTTAATAGAAATCCAGCTTAAAACCAGTCATGATATCCCTGGTTATCCTTCTTCCTGTAACTCCCAATTCTCTGGAGAAGTCTCTCCAGTTTAAAGGGAGAACAAAGCAAGCCTCGAGTTCAGATGGGGACATGAAAGGAGAGATATTTTTCTTTCACAATGGTATAACCAGCAGTGGGTCATCAGGCAAGTCCTTTCTTAGACTAACAGAAGTTGTGCAGCCTTGGTTAGCAGACAAGTGACACTCATGATTTGTGTATGTGAGAATGGGAGGAAAGGAGTTCCTTTGGCGAACAATCCTTAATTGGTGGATGGGAATGAATATGAAACACAACCTCCTCTTGACTCAGAAAATGACAACAAATAAAGAATGATCAGTATTCAAGGTCTTTTAAAGAACCGTAACTTTAAACGTTTGACATAGTTTATATCATTACAGCATCTGATCTAAAGAGTTTCAGATTCAACTAAAATTTATAGCAACTCCTCTCTTTGCTTCTGTTCAGGTGCCTTTTTACATACTATCATGTTTAAATCTTATGCACTCCCATGAGGTAATTATTTTAAGACATATTTGACTGATTGGGTGATTAAGGCTGAGAAAATTTGTACAACTTTCAGTAATGGAAAGAAGAAAGTTTATGTCTTTCAGTCAACTAGGACACATTCTTTGAGGGAGAGACTTATTTGGAGTGGTTAGTAGGCTTCCAGGACATGAATATGGGTGGAACCCTTGAATTCTTCTACAGACCGTGAATGAATATTTTTAAGTTAAAGATGCTGGAGGGAGGCAATGTAAGAGACATCTAGAGCATAAAGAAAAACTCAGCCACAGGTCCTTTTCTGGGTTCTCCTCCCCAACCCAGGTTTTAGGAAACTTACTAAACCCTTAAAATGCTTGAGGTGATTGTATTTTACTTTGAATTGGAGGTAGTGGGCTTTGCTTTGTTAAATAATTTAATAAAAAGATAAAATCATGGCTTGTGAAAAAATACAATGAGCTTATAACAAAGATTTTATAATTCATTAATTAATGAGAGAACAAACAAGATATTTAAAGGAATTCAAAGGAAAAATCAAAGGATGCTCATTCAAATTATAAAGGCAGCCAGGAATATAGAAATTATTTTATGGACATATGAAAATATGTCTTCTTGCAGTGGGGAGGAGGCAGTCAACTGCACCTCCACTGGTCAAAATACATTTGTGTTTCAATGGACAGGAACCATTAGTATTATTGTCATGTTTCTACATCTTACAAAGTTGTAAAAATAGCTCAAAGCCAAGAAGGGCACAAGTAACCCAGAAGGGTGGACTAGACAGGACACCCAGTGATCATTTTGCTTGCTTCAAAGTCTTTCACAATTTTTCCTCACCTGATTGTGTGAGCAGCACTACAGCAACAAATCTGAAGCAGGGGTGCTGAGTCAAAGAGAAATGTGAGGAAGTAAGTAGCTTGGAATCAATAAACATCATGAGAGGGCCTTGGACTTTCGCAAGAAGGTGGAATTGGGGTTCAGGCCAAATCTGATGCAATTGACACATGGTTTGCATTTTGTGGTCCTTAGAATGGTAAGTAAGGAAATTGGGATGGAAACCCCAATTTTTCTCCCTCCAAGACCACTTCAATTTTCACTTCACTCTACAATATCAAAACATTATAAATGAGAGCTTCCTTTTTAGTGAGGTTAAATAAGTTTTGAATAATACTGAAATGAATTTATTCTGTGTATATGGAAAGCAATGAAAGCTGAAAGACTCTGACGGTTTTCATGCACCCATATGGGTAGGTAAATGTTGTGAGGTGAATTATGTCTCCCAAAAAGATATGTTTAATTTTAGTATATGTGCTGCCAAAGTGAGCACATAAAAAGATATGTTCAAGTCCTAATACCCAGCACCTATGCATTTGACCTTATTTGGAAGTAGGATCTTTGCAGATGAAACCAAGTTAAGATGACATCAGATTTGATTAAGATGGGCCCTAATCCAGGGACACGGAGGCTGGTATCTTTGCAAGAGAAAGAAAAGGGAGTTTTGGACATAGAGACACAGACACACGGACACACACACAGAGAAGAAGATCATGTGAAGACAGAGACAGAAATTGGAATGATGCAGCTACGAGAACTCAAAAAATTGCTGGCAACCATCGTTAGTTAGGTAAATGCAAGGAAAAATTCTTCTTTAGAACCTCCAGACACAAGGTGGTCCTGCAAACACCTTGATTTCACACTTCTACTTTCCAGAACCATGAGAGAACAAATTTATGTTGTTTTAAGCTACCCTGTTTATGATATTTTATTATAGCAGCCTGCAAAATCTAATACACACTATTACAGTAGAGAAGCTGATATATTTCCATTCTTTTCCAAAAATAATTTTATGAAGTTTATACTGATACATACAATACAGAAAGGATGCACCAATTTAAAGTAGATAATAAAAAAAGAAAATTGTATAAAGATGACTCTATATGTGAGACAAGAAGGATATTATCATTTTTCTTTTTTTTCCCCAGTTGAGAAACCCATACAGAAAGTGCAGCAGGAAAGAGATTCTCCAACTACTGTGAGAACAGAGAGTTACATGACTGCTCTGAAGAACCGAGACTATACAATAGTAAAAAATGGAGGGAAAGAAAGCTAGTAGGATAAAGTGGATTCTAATACAAAATTTTCCACATCCCTCATGGACTGTATATTGATTTGGAAAGTACAATTAAAACATAAGTAAGGGGCTCTTTTAAAATTTCTTTCAGAATCTGTGTGCACACTAACTTTTGCGGGACATGGGCTGTACTGTTGAGTCTAGGAATGATTGTCAACAGAAATTGATTTGCATGCTAATTTGATGTGTGTGTCCCCAGTTTCGTCTGTTTGGTTTACCCCTAAATCTTACAGGTCCTACAATAGTTTCTGGTAAATCGAAGGCATTCCACCATTAATCATTGAATTAGTAACACAAAGAAAGTAAATAACCTGACAAATCTCTCAGTTAGTCACTGGCAAAGCCACTGGCAAAGTCACTGGCAAAGTCACATTACAAAGAATTTGTAATGTGATCTGTTTAATTTACCAATCTGATAGGTTTATCGCTTCCACCCTCTGGCTACTAATTAATAGCTTCAAGTTCTTTCATTGGAGCAGGCTCTTCTTCTATTTCTTTGTTAACCTAAGTTTTTTTTTTCCAGTTATTTTTCCCTTAATTGATGTTACGCTCATGTAGTATCTGAAAATGTCTCAATCCTCTATGGTTTTCATAAAATCGTATTAAAGAACCTCTTCACGTAATTATACACAGAAAAAACCATGGTTGACAATTTTAATGAAGAATTTGGTTCTCAGAGTAGAGAGAGAAGGAAATATAATCCCATATAGACGGCTACTTGAATGTGGTCTGTTGTCTTCTGGAAGGATTGCTCTTTTACTTACGTGTGCTCAATATGTATCTGTGTTGATTTAAGCTCTGTATTTGTAGTGTCCACACGATTTCTCCCTGGTTTTTATGCCCTTGCCTCCTACTTCATTTGCAGTTTCTCCATTTAACATTTCTAATGTCTGTGTAACTAATTAGCTAACACATTTGCTCTGCATGAAGAATGGTAAAGATTTCATTCTCCTATATCTTTTCTTCTAAGGTACAGCTCAGAAAACCTCAAAAGATTGAATCAATTTTTTGGACAAATTACATGAAGAAGGGATTCCAAAAATACATGCTTCTGGAGAAGTTTTATTTCTTCCAGATCACCTGGAACTCAAACAAAGTGAAACTAGCAATTTTATCCAGGTTTCAACAAACCTGATTGCTGTGTTTAGCCATAAACCAGAACAATGAAGTATACAAAACTCTTTTATGACCTATTTATTCACTGGTTCAAGCCATCTGTTTGATATTATGTGTTTGAATTTTGAGAAAGCAATAAAAGCCAAACAAAATTGAGGAAATTAATTCACCTTAAGAAAATGAGCTTGCCAAATTATTCCAGAAAAATATTCAGTCATGGGTAAATTACGTTTCTTATCCACATAGGGCATACATTCTCTGCTATTCATTGTCCTTTGTCAGGAATAGATAGGCTGGCATTGCCTGAAGTAGCCTTGGGCTATGAGCATGTTAGACATTATTAGCAGCTTCTTGGCCTTTTAAAACTTATACTGAGAGAGAGTTGGCTTGTTTCAGCATAAGTAAGAAGATCATTGATTGGAGCCAACATGTGGAAAGCAAAACTATTATGTTTTGGTTTAATGAAGGCACTCATTATTCTCTAGGGACTCTCTCTGTGCTTGTTGGAAACAAGATGTTCTCTGCTATCGTGACTAATTATCATATCCAGCACAGGCTAAATCCCTACCTCAAACAGCTGTTCAGCCCACCTGGAGGTCCAGAGGTATATCCTGTACCTCTCTCGCTTTATACCTAGAAGAAGACTAAGATCTGCCTCTGGGGCTCTGAATAAAATCAGAGCAGAGAGCTCTCCTTGATTCTGGGCTCACAGACAGACATTACTGTCTCATTGGTGTGAAACTGTTCATTATTATAAATTTCCTTTTCAGCATGCTTCCCACTTTTGCCTGGTTGGATTCTGGATACCAATTCCAGGTTCTTCATTAAAATTTTCATCCTATCTCTTTCATCATGTTTACATGGCTCTCTTTTTTTTTATGTTAAAGATTTTTTTTATTTGCAGACTAATGTCACAATTAGTATCATAATAATGTCTTACAAATTTGTATAACATTTTAGAGTTTGTAAAGTATAGGTGACACATGAACAACACAGGTTTGAACTGCATGGGTCCATTTTACGTGGATTTTCTTCTGTCTCTGCCACCCCTGTATATGGCTCTTTTGAAATTAATCGTGACTATGCTTGGAATCATTTTCTTTTTACTTCTTCTACCTTAAGTAGACATGGATTTAACTTTGTTTGCTAGGGAAAAAATTTGTTAACCTCAATAGCTGATCTTCTCTCTTGTTCATGAAACTTTCTCATCCTCTGATTGGTTCCTGAACACAGATTTTAACTCTTTTCCAGTTAAATGTAGTGGATGCCATATATGTCCAAGGGCTCAATTTAAGGATTCTGCCATTATTGCTTTGCGCCACTCAGCAGCTACCCACACTGAGAAATCTTGAACCATGTTGATGAAGCTGGTGGTGTGGAATCATGGGAAGATCTCACAGCAGGTTGTTAAAATTAGAATTTTCCAGTAATTATAATTTGCTATGTGTCATTGGGAAAGATACTACATCTCTCTCTGTCTTCTATGTCATTTATAAACTAAAGGAGAATGAAAAATCATAGATTTTTCGATTTTTTTAGGGTATTCTGTGCTTTCATGAAATAAAATCTTAAGAGAAAGTAGGTAAAACAGATAAAAATGGAGCTGCTTTGCTCAAAATCTTGACCAATTGTTTTTGCCCCTCATGTGCCATTATCTCTACCTTACGTACATTCCCTGAAGTATCTCAGTGAATCTCCTTGGGCCTCATGGAGAATAAATTTAAAACCTAGGTTATCTGTGCAGTTCATTCCAATTCTGTAATATCAGTTGTTCAAGGTGTTTTTTTCTCTCTCTGTCTCTCTTTCTCTTTAGCAACTTAAACTTTAGAGTAAAAAAAAATCAGTAGGCCAACTGCTGGTAAATAATGATTTGAATATTTTTAAATTGTGTTTACTGATCATTTAACTATTCTGCCAATAAACTGTAGATCAGCATACATACACTACACAAACACAAGAAATAAATAAGTTGTATACCCAAGTGAGCAAATATTGAACAATGCCAATAAGTACTATCGAAACTTGCTTTGAGGGATAGAGAGATTTTTGTCATCTGCATATATAATATGATATCAATGAAAGATATTTTCTTTATAGTAATAACAACGATTTTTATGTGCATATGTTTTATCTCATTAAGCACTTACAACAGCCATCTAGAGTTCTTAATCTTACCCTGTGCATCCTATTGTCTCTCATGGCCATAGGTAAAAATAATATGACAGTATAAAATTGGTTTTTATTTTACTCAGTAAAAAGATATATTGAGAATTTTAGTAAATATAAATTATATCTATGAGCACATAAGCAATTGAAAATAAAACAGTATATTAACAATGTTTGGACACTGTCACCCCTATTTCAAATAAGTAAATGACATTAAAAGTAAAGAGATGTTTGTGAATTCGAGCTTAAAGGGTGAGGGATGAGGTTTTAAATTAGTCAAGAAAATTTTTTTGCCATTCTGGAGGTTGTCTATTAGCTCTAATGATAGTTTCCTTGGCTGTACAGAAGTTTTTTAATTTGATCAGGTCCCATTTATTTATTTTTATTGTTGGTGTGATTGCTTTTGGGGTCTTCTCCATAAATTCTTTGCCTATTCTTTTGCATGCTATACATGGATAAAGGGCTGATAACTAGAATCTATATAGAACTCAGGAAAATCAGCAAGAAAAAATCAAACAATCCCATTAAAAAGTGGGCAAAGGATATGAAGAGAAACTTTTCAAAAGAAGACGGACTAATGGCCAAGAAACATATGAAAAAATGCTCAACATCTCTAATCATCAGGGAAATGCAAATCAAAACCACGATGAGATATCGTTTAACTCCAGTGAGAATGGTTTTTATCAAAAAGTCCCCAAACAACAAATGTTGATGTGGATGAGGAGGAAAAGGAACACTCATACACTGCTGATGGGACTGCAAACTAGTACAACCTCTGTGGAAAACAATATGGAGAGCCTTAAAGAGATACAAGTAGAATTACCATCTGATCCAGCAAACCCATTACTGGGCATCTATCCAAAAGAACGAAAGACATTCTATGAAAAAGACATCTGCACCCGAATGTTTATAGCAGCACAAATCACAATTGCAAAGATGTGGAAACAACCCAAGTGTCCATCAATACATGAATGGATTAATAAAATGTGGCATATGTATACCATGGAGTACCACTCAGCCATAAAATGTGGTAAACTACCTATTGTATTATCCTGTATGGAGCTGAAGCCCATTCTTTCAAGTGAAGTATCACAAGAATGGAAAAACAAACACCACGTGTACTCACCATTAAATTGGTACTTACCAATCAACACTTATGTGCACACATGGGAAATAACATTCATAGGGTGTCAGGCAGGTGGGAGTGGGGAGGAGGGGATGGGCAAATCCACACTTAACAGACGTGGTGCGTACTGTCTGGGGGATGGGCACGTTCATAGCTCTGACTCTGCCGATGCAAAGGCAATTTATGTAACCAAAGCGTTTCCTGAAATACTCTGAAATAAAAAATAAAATCTTTCTGAAGGAAATAAGGTGAAATAAAGGATGGAGGATAGAAAAATGGAAGGGAATAAAGGAAGAAGAAAGGAAAATCAGCCTGAAATAGCCTGAAAAATTGAGCGGCTTAAGGAAGATGTTTATCACTGATTACTTGTGTGATCTAGAAAAAATTCATTTTCCTCCATGTGCATTGGTTTCATCAACAGTAAAATAGAAATAAGAATGACCGACCTTACAGGGTTATTGAGATGTTAAATGAGATCTTGTGTGGACATGACTTAGAAGACCATCTAGCACATAAAAAGTGGTTAGTAAACATTGGTCGGTTGTGTCATTCTTATCCAAGTGACATCTTATAAATATGATCTGGTGGGAACAATGACATTGGGCATCAAGCAAGTTGACCAGATGAGTTCAGAATACAGAACAGGCAAAGGACAGTGAGGTGAAAGGCAATGGAGGAAAGATGAGAATGGTGCAGTGACTCAGATGGACTGGAGCTCCTTTATCCTTACTGCCATAGACATAATCATGCCTTCTTTCTTTTTCCTCAATGTCTACGTGGCAAGGATTATTTTTGAAACAACTCGGGAACCTGTAGAACAAAGTTGAGCAATTGCTCATACTGCCCCTCAGAATCCTTTTGCTTCTCTGGAACGTTTCTTCTGCCATGAAAGAACTCATATCCCTTTTTTTTGCCTTCTGACTACAAACAGCTATCTCTTCCTCTTTCCCTCCTAGATGCACAGGTACACAGCGTCTTACATTCTAATCCATTCATCTCTGCCCTAGAACATTGTATTCCATTACTGATGCCCCAAGTCCCGAGGCAGCAAAAGGTCAGAGGCTAGGAGTATTAGGCTGTGCTAAAGAGAACTGTTGATTTGTGAAGTTCATGAAGAAGAAGGAGGAAAACAAGGAGAAGAAGAGAAGGAGGAGGAGGAGAGAGAAAAAAAGTTTCACTGTTAAACAAGAGAAGTGAGATTAGCAGGTGTGTCAGAGAGCAATGAGAGAAGTAAAGAACTTGAGCAGAAAGGTAAAGTCATTGATAAGATGACAGGAAATGGACCAACTGAGGCAACAAAGGCAGATAAAGGACTGGGTAATACAGATGTTAGAATATGAAAATTAATGAGAGCCTAGCACAAAGCAGGCATAGAGTTGTGCAATTACTAATGCTCCAGGTTGAATCTTACAGGTGCAAATTCTGATTATTCAATGCAAGCTTGGTGAACTCACACTTTGTTGATAATAGAACTATACAAAGGCAGGCTTCCTTCAGACATAAAGACAGTAATTTGGTGTGCTCACCTGTGCTGTATGTTAATGGATGATGCATTTTGAATTTAAAGAAAGATTCATAGAGATTAGAAGATCTTCTAATTTTTTTTTATCTTAAGGCTTTTGTAGGACAATAGAGGCAAGATTTGAGGTTAGGTGGAATGTTGGGAGATTCAACAATCACTTCCTAAAGAACATCACTCATCCCAAATAAATGTAATGATCGTATTTGCCCCAATCCAATACGATCTTTTGCTTTGCGTTTAGCATTCTCAAGGTTTCAACAAGGTCCTTTTCTCATTCTGTTACACATGGTTTTACTAGGCAGTATTCCACAGTATAGCCTCAACTACCACCTTTAGCCTGCTGACTCTCAATTTTAAGATATCCCTACTCCTTTTCTGGATCACAATCTGTCTACCAGGGTCTTAACTTTCACAATAACAGGAATTTAGAATTAGAATGTTCAAAAAAGATATTTTTTCACATAACATTTTTTCTTTTTTTAAATTTTATTTTTATTTTAAATTGACAAACAACAAATATATATATTTATAGAGTATGATGTGGTGTATTGATGTATGTATACATTGTGGAATGAAAAAATCAGGCTAATTAACATATCCATCATTTCACATATTTCTCACTTCTTTGTGGTGAGAATATTTAAAATCTGCTCTTTTGACAATTTTGAAACATACAGTACATTAACTATAGTTACCTTGCTATGTACTATATCACCAGAAGTTATTCTTCCTATCAAACTTTGTATCCTTTGACCAACATTACTCCTTTCCCTGACCCCTGAGCCTCTAATAACCACCATTCTACTCTCTACTTCTGTAAGTTTGAATATTTAGATTTTAAAGATAAGTGAAATCATGCAATATTTGTCTTTCTGTGCCCAGCATATTTCACTTAGCATAATGTTCTCTAGATTCATCCATGTTGTTGCAAATGACAGGACTTTATTCTTTTTAAAGGCTGAATAGTATTCCTTTGTGTATATTGCCATGTTTTATTTTATTTTATTTATTTATTTTTATTAAAGATATTATGGGGGCACAAACATTTTGGTTGCATGTAATACAAGAGACATAAGCGTGTCTCTTCCCCATACAGTGCGTTCTGCTTCCATTAGTTGTGGGTTTATCCCCCGATCTGTGCCCCCACCTGACCGGTACCCAGTGAGTATTACTACCGTGTGAACACCTTAGTGTTGGTAATTTAGTACCAATTTGATGGCGAGTACATATGGTGCATGTTTTTCCATCCTTGTGATACCTCACTTTGAAGGATGGTCTCAATCTCTATCCAGGATAATATATACCATATATATACTATACCATATATACTAATATATACCCAGGATATATAAACCATTGTTTTTTGTAGTTGAGTAGTGTTCCTTGGTATGCATACACCACATTCTATTAATCCACTCATGTATTGATGGGCACTTGGGTTGTTTCCACATCTTTGCAATTGTGAATTGTGCTGCTATAAACATTCGAGTGCAGATGTCTTT
>CAUYSK010087636.1:0-46742 GCA_963575035.1 Avahi laniger | reverse complement strand
CCTGACTAATTTTTCTATTTTTGTAGAGATGGGCTCTTGCTCTTGCTCAGGCTGGTCTCAAACTCCTGGCCTCAAGCAATCCTCCTGCCTCCGTCTCCCAGAGTGCTAGGATTACAGGCATGAGCTACTGCATTTGGCCTTGGTAATTCTTTTTGATATACATCTCAAAAATTGAGGCATTGCATTCCTTTAATAATGTATACTAAAATGTTTTTTTCTTTTCTTTTCATCAGTCAGGCTCTTTCTTTATTCTTGCTTTTTATAAAATTCTAGTAGAACTCAAATTCAGGACCACGGTGAGGTAAACGAGATACTTTGGGAGTAAAATTTAAGAGGATATTCACTCTCAGGGCCATGCCAGTGCCACCTGTAACTGATGTGGCTTCCCTAGGAAGTACCTTCTTGCTTGTATCACGCTAGTCCTAGCCCCAGCACAACCCCATTGAAATCATTTAACTGTTAGCTGATAGATCATTAAAGACACCATTTGGTATTATAACCCTTTGTCATTTTTGTTGTAGAACTCCAAAGGGGTTCGAAGAAATGATTGCTATTTCTATAATGAAGCATCTATCTTTAGGAACAGACTTATTCATGCTTACACATATAAAATGAAAAATAAATGTAAAATGAATGCTGAATCTTGTCATATTCCAGTAATGTCATAATCATCCATAGATAAATGGGCACATTTTTACATAAAACTTCTGTATCAGTTTCCTATAGCTGCTATAACAAATTATCACAAACTTATTTGTTTAAAACAACACAAACTCAATATCTTATAGTTCTGGTGGTTAGAAGTGTAAATGAGCCTTACGGGGCTAAAGCCCAGGTGTCTGCAAGGCTATGTTCTCTGCACGCCCCAGAGGTGAAGCCCTTTCTTGCCTTTTCCAATTGCTACATGTCACCTGCATTCTTTGACTCATCTCCATCTTCAATGTACATAATTTCAACACCTGCTTCCATCATCACATCATTTTGTGACTTTGACCCTTTTTACCTCCTCTTATAAGGACTCACAATTATACTAGATCCAACGAGATAATATGAGATAACCATCCATCTCAAGATCTTTAATTTAATCACATTTGAAAAGTCCTTTCACCATGTAAAGTAACATAGTCTCAGATTATGGGGATTAGAATGTGAACATCCATGGATGGGTCAATATTCTGTCTACCATAAACCACCTCACTGACATACATTTTAAAGGAAGTTTTAATATTTAAATTAAAATTATTTGCCAAAATTAGCAATATTTTTGTTTTCTAAAATAAATTTTGTGCTAAGAACAACAGTTTTGTTATTTCAATTCATAAACATGAATTTGATAATTGGAAACTTATGGTTATAGAAAACTCAAAAAATATAATGCATAGCACATATATTTTTATCATAGAAATATGTAATAGAATGACAATATAACAATATTCAAAATATAAAAATTCACTTCTAAAGGATACAATTCCATGAGAAAATGAAATAGATATATGAATTCAAGAAAAATGAAATAATGTAAAATTTCTAAATGTTAAAGAAGACTTATTTCATGCAATATATAAATCAATGAAGGCATGTGTAAGATCTATGATATTTAGATTCCATTGGCTGTATTTCAAATTTAAAAAATCTGTTTTATTTTAAAATGTAAATATTTACAATATGCCAGAAATTATATACTTTACAGTTGTTTGATCTTATGATAGAAACTTTTGGGTGATCATATAAAACTGTATGATAAGCTACCTCTTATTTTATAAGATAAATTACCAAAAATTGGTAACCTGCAGCTGTAGGCTGTGATTACCATGCTGAAATATCATTCCAGGTTTGGAGAATGTCCATATCAGCAACAGAGATCCTTGCAAACAGTATCTGATGCATAATCAGTACGTACCTATTTTCAGTTCCAATCTCTCTGACTAAGAGTCCTCATTTATAAATGGTAGCAACAGCACCAGCTTTGTTCTCAGGGTTGTTGTCAATATCAAATTTGTCTAATTTTTTTCATAAATAGTACAAATTATACCTATCAGTGTTGCTTAATTTTAGACAAGTCTGCTTTGAACCCGCTTATGAGGAGATTGAAAAATCCAGTAGGAAATTCTGACAAATGATCTTCTTCTCACTCATTAACTTGCCCCAAGGGGAGACTTCAACTGGAAAGACTGGTGACTGTTTACAGAGTTGCAAAAGTTCAGGTCTTTGGAGATTTTCCTTTTACACAAAATCTTTCAAAGGGGACTTTCAAAGGTTACATTGAAATATTTCATTCTTACCCATCAATCTTCCTGACTCTGACCTCAAAAGGACACTAATAATAGTTTGTGAAGGAATTTGCTCCTCACTAGAGATATTGGCAATCATTACTTGGTGGGAAAAGCTAATGATTTTCTCACTTGTAGGAAGACTGGGGCTTCCACTAGTTGTCATCCCCTTCGGTAAATTGAATGGCTTTTATTACGGTAATGTAGAATGAACGAACAGCACATTAAGGAGCTGTCTGGATAGGGAAATGTTTTGACATTTTAGCATTATCTGAATCGTCTGTTAAGAGTGACTTAGTTGAATTAAAATGAATGACAGGTCAAAGCAAAAATTACAAGCTCTTTCTCACTACTCAGAATACATATTAAGTGTTAAGTCTAATTCTGAGAGTCCAAAATATATTAGACAATTAAGGCTACAGAGATAATCTTCCATTATGGGTTTTAAGTAGCAGACATGGAAAAATCTGAGGTTCTAACTCTCCATTCCAACCAACTTTCGACAAGCCAACTCTTGCCTTCGCTTTGTTACTTTGTATCATTCTCATGTCTTGATTAGCTTCTTATATGGAGCATAGCTTTGTGTAGTGGAAATGGCTTGAACTGGAGTTCACGAGAATCTAATCCCTTACCTTTAATTTACTCCTTGACATGGTAAGTCATTTTACTTCTCTGATTCTCATTTGTAAACGTCTGACTGTTGTGTCAGATTTTTTTTCTTTTTTTTTTTTTTTGGGATAGGGTCATGCTATAGCGGTTCTCTTTTATAACAAGCTATACAGATAATGATCATAGTACTATACAAACCATTCTCTTGGGCTGGGCTCAAGATTCAGGGAGGTTCCAGAATTTATTTTATAAGTAAGTCTATTTTATGAGCAGAAAGTTACACTAACTTTACTATTTTGTTTTCCACTTCAGAGAGCTATCAGAATATCAGTGGGTGAGATGAGTATTATTATAGGGCTAACCTTGAATATGCTCTAATTAATTTTTAAAAGATATCTTTTTGATTATGAAGTGACAGATGAAGAAGACAGATGTCCATGAGGAGACAGATGACCAGAGAGGGAATGTGACCTTCCCAATGACACAGCATCTTTGCAAATTATCTTGTGAAAGAACATGCTTAAAGTCAAAAGAATTGGGGAAGCTGTCCCAGATGGCCAGGAGTTGTTTGAGCTCACACTGGATAGATTGGATTAGAAGATGAAAGAAGAACCTTATAGAGGAAAGAAGGAAGTGAAATTCTTTGGCCCACCTTCAGAATTGATCTTTAGAAAACTTGCAATGTATTCAACCTCTTTTGGAAGCGAAAACTCATCAGCCAATAGCTGTATAAATGCTGTCTTAAAGAAGGCTATGTAGATAAAAGTCTGATTGTCCAATGGAAAAAAGAAGGTTAGCAGGATTCGTGCTGCCTGTGATATATTAAGACTCAGGATGCCAACTTTGGAACTGTCTTCATTTGCTGGTCTTGAGGAGACAAACTCATGTGGGGATGACCATCCAGGACTATCAATGTGGCTATAGGGGGCTGCTCTGGCTGAGGCCACTCTGAACCCAATTCCCACTCATCCCTGGACCTTATACTTTAAAGTCTGCTGTTTTTGCACTTACATTGCCACCCCCTTTCCTGGTAGGTTCTTCTGTGCAGAGCAGGAACTCAGGCCAGAGTTGGAATGCAATCTCTACTGGTGATGTCTTTGGTTTTCATCAAGCGCAATTATTTATGATTTTAAAAAAGTAAAGCTTTTAAACCTCAAAAAAAAGTAATTTGGAAACATTTGTACTTTTCTCACAATGTGGCCTTTAGAGTAAGACATATTTCTGAACTCACTCTAAGAACTCTACTAATGGCTTCAACTTTTACCGACAATCTCACCTAAATTTATTTCTTTTCCTATTATATCAGAGGAAAAGGTTACTGTCCACTTGTCAGATAACTAGCAGTTTACAACACCTCCTTTGGAGGAGGAAAAACACTTTAAATTGTCAATTCCAAGAGCCTCATTGGACTACATTTTTCAAATGATGGAGTCCTAGCAGGAAGAATGTAAATAAATCTGTATCGCTTTCACTCAAGAGTTTTCAAAAGAAAATTCAGCTTTAGCTTTTTGTTTCTCTTGTCTCTTCCTTTGTCTGGCAAAAATCCTTGGATAATGATCCTGACAGCTATCTCTCTCTCTTGGGATCTTCCTGTTCCCTCTAGATTTTCCCCATGGAGCTTACAGCCCTGAAGTTTTAGAAGCTGCCCCTCATATTGGAAAGTCTCGTGGCATGAAGCCTAAGCCAATTCTGGCTCTAGGCATTGGTAAAATCTCTTGTACTTTTGCACATGTCTCTTTATCCCTGGCTACATGTTCTCCTTGGACCATTCTTTCCTTCCATCTGAGTTTTGTGACAGATCAGCCTGGAATTCAGGCCTGAGTTTATAGATACACGAACGAAGAGGATTCAATCTGCTTGGCTTCGAGGTTTCATGTTCATCTCTAGTCAAGTAAAAATATTACACAAAGGCAAATCTAGCCCAACAGGCTACTATGCTGGGCTTTTGAATCAAAGCCTCATAGTCATCAAACGAGTACACTTGCCTGTGTTCTACCCTAGTCACATTTTTGCCCTTGCTGTGATTTTAGTTATCATTTTAAGGTAATGAATGACTTGACCATGATTTTAGGCTAAGGTGAAGGAACTAGTGAAGAAAGAGAGGACACGAAGTTGGAAAATAGAGGTAATACTAATGAAGTCAGGTCTATTTTTCTTGTCCGTTTATATCCCTTAATGTATAATAAAGAGCTTTGGTGTTAAGAACCAAGAACATAATTTGGAGATTCAGAATTCCATGCTCTAGTGATCTTTCCCCCAGTATATTTCATTTCCAACACTGTCTGATACCAGTTCTACTTTTATTCCAGGTGTAATTCCATCCCACAAAGAGAAACTTAGCTTCCTCAATATTTCCTCTATTTTTTGATTCTTCACTCTCATCTTTTAACTTCTTTACTTTAGCCTAAAAACATGCTCAAGTTATTCATTATCTTAAAATGGTAACAACTGCAAGGTCAAAGATGTGAGTTGGGTAATACTGGAATGCACATTAGGCTAAAGTGATTTGTATGGATAGGAGAGTTCAGACTGCGTAGCAACTTGGGAAATCAAGAAAATGGAGTGAGGGATGAAGCATGGATATTTAGAAAACTAAATGTGAAACTTAATGACATGCATTCGAACCTTCTTTGTAATTGGAGCCAGGTGCATGCTCTCCACAGTGGCTTTGGAGATTTGCTATCTAAAAGTATAGAGTCAGGAGAGGACACCAACTCCAGACAACCCTAGGTGCTATTTCTGAGGATGTGTAGTTGCATGGGGACTTGGTAGGGAGAGAAATCATGGTTACTTTGCAGTGGGGAAATATCGAGGAGCTTATGGAATATGAAGTGAGCTCTAAGGAGGTGGTAGCACCTAAAGTAATCTACTAATACTCTGTTTAAACAGTAACGTAGGAGGAGTAGACTAAAACCTAGGAAGGCTTAAAATGGTTCATCCAAAACTAAGACCTAGTTGGGAGCTTTAGTCCAAGACTGAAGTGTTAGGATTGTCTCTGAACGTAGAACACCTCCTTCCTGAAAATGGCTATAAATCACTTTCTGAGGGGAAAATCTGGCAAAGTAACTAGATTAGCCTTTATTAACACAATTGCACTGAAACAAGTATTTGCCTCACAGAATTCTGAATTGGAATCATTGAAGGTAGGGCCTGAGCATACTGTGTGCTTTTAAAAGATTCACCTGGAGTCCTTCATCTATGCTTGGCTTGAATTCCATGTGGCAGTTGTGACTACCATGTCACAATCTCTTAAAAGGAGAGGAGGAAGTTTGAGTTGAAAGTTTATAACCCCTTGGATTGATGGAATTCAGACATGTTGCCAGAAATTCCTCAGTTTCACCTAAAATATCTTTGGCTCACGTAGTTATTTGTATGGAGGCATAATTCAAGATATGGGGCTACCAAAACAACAGTCACCGAAGACTAAAACAACAAACATGATGATGAAGTTGAAGGGACTTCAGTGGTCTTGCTTGAACAATGACATGGCAAAGCAGGGGAAGGTTTCATTTGAAACTTGTTTGACAAAATACACGAATGACAACCACCATGTGGGCACCCTGCCAGGCAGATTCTTGGTGGTTGAGTCAGAGAGATCTCAAAGTTCTTCCAGTTACCCTCAAATATATGTATGGGCCTGCTGCAGACAACCAACAAAGGCTTGCCTTTTCTGCACATGACAGCAGGACTGCAAGGTAAGTGGTGGAGAATCACCCAGAGGAATGGGATTTCTGGACCTTCTGGTGATTGGTCTTTTGAGAAGAGGGTGCTTTTAGCAAAGGTGATTATAACCTAAAACTCAAAGCCCTGAAAAAGAACAGGTTCATTACGATTGGCACTGGCTTAGCTTTCCAGTGGATGCCCATCTTCTGTTCTCTGTGCCTGGGGTACTGAATACTAGCAGAAAAAAATCCTGCAGCCAGGCTAATTGGTGTCTCTACAAATGCATGCATTTCAAGCTTGGTTAGATCCCTGGACTGTCTGTTAATTCATTCCTTTTTGTATTCCTTTCTCTTCCTCACAAAACTGTATCAGAAGAATTTCCCTCATGCACTTCAATGTATTTTGAAAACACCAGTTTTATAAGGGGCATTTTTTATTTTTGTATTCCATCATATGGTTGTTGTTTTTTTAACGTACACAAACATGCTCTTATTTTTAAGCATAAAGCTTGTTTCCAATTTTTTGCTGTTATGAATAATGTTGCCATGGATATCTTTGTACTAAATTTTTAACAAATCTCTTATTTCCTTGCAATAGATTCCTACATCTAGAATTACTAATAAAAGAGTATAATATTTAAATATGTGCATGTACAAGTGTATATTTTAATATAAACAACACATGCTTATTAGAGAAAACAAATTAATATAGATATGTAAATATTATTCATAATCCCCAGATGTTAATTGAGTTAATATTTTACTGTATAATCTTTCAGAAATGTTTTATGCATATATTGTCATAAACTTTTCAAAAAGCTCATTATGCTTCTTGCCAAACTGCTGCCCAGAAGAACATGCTAGTATATACTCCTACCTGCTGAATATGATCACCTCGATTATTATAATTTAAAAGATCAATATGATGGGAAATAATATCTCATTGTTGTTTTATCAGAATTTATGTAGTTCGAATGAGATTGATTAACATCTTACATGTTGATTTTTTATTTCTTTTCTTTTTTTGTGAATTGATTTTCATGTTTTTTTTTCCTTCCTCTTTCTTTGTTTTCTCTTTTGGAGAGCAGGGTTGTTTAAAAATATAGAAAAATACGAAGAAGAAAATGATGATCACTCAAATACTCATCACACAGAAATAGCCACTGTTTCTATTTTGGTAAAATTGCTCTCTGTCTTTTCAATGTTTATAAGTTGGTTCAGTTATACAAGTAGCGTAGGAATACATTGTTCCTTTTTAACAAAAAAGTACACTGTACATCTAGCTAGAGTCCCCTAACTTTGACCTCTTCATTTTCTTTTATTTGTCTTCCTCGAGAAAAGAACTAACATGAGTTTGAGGAGCAATATTCTAGAAATTATATATACACACATGTGTACATTCCTGTAGTGAGTCCACTTAGTCTATGATGTGGTCGTGTGCCTGCATTGTTCTTCAAATCTTTTTCAGTGAACATATTTTGAAAATATACATGTTGAGCCACTTCATTTTTATCTGGAGTCACAGTGTATGTGCATACAGATTTATTTATGCTTTTCTCTTACTATCAAATATTTAGTTTGCATAATTATTTTAAAAGGAGTTTCAGTTCTCTGAGGATATAAGAGAAAGTTTTATTTTTCCCACTATCTACAGCAACAGTGCTCTGTCAAACTCTCTCCCACCCCCTCCTGCTGGGTAGTGGGATCCCTAATGACAGCTCATTTGAGTCAGTAAAGTCATTTTCCATTATTAAATCAGTCCCACATCAGTTCTTCAAGACTCAGTAATGTACATTTTATCGCTGTAATCTCATATTTGATCCAAAGCAATATCCCCTTTCTTTCCCTCATCCCTGCATCGGAATACACTTCTGGCTGTGCAGGTGTAGATTGGGGAGCAGAGTAGACTGCTCGTGACTCCTCGTCTCCCACCTTGTCCCCACTTTTCCTTTCCTTTCTTCTCCCTCCTGGTGTTGGCCAAGAGAAGAGGGAGAGCTAAAATATATCATCTCTTTGAGAGCCCAACCTGGAGATCCTCTCTTGGGTGGCTTGTAAGCATTTCCCAGCTCACTGACTGCATTGCAGAAGAGTGGTAGCCAGCTTCCCACAGACAGACAGCTTACAGCATTCCTCTAAGACAGCAGTGTAATGCCCCCCGCCCCCCACTGCAGCAGTCCCTAGCAGGAAAGCAGAGCCCAACATCCCTACCTTCTCTGGCCCCTGACTCTGGGTCTAGCAGGCCCAGGGGGGGTACTGAGGAATGGAGGTGATGTCTGTGCCCCTAACCTCCATAGCTGCCGCTCTAAGCCACCCCTCCCTCATGTTTGTTTCCACGCACCTGTAGCATAGCCTCCCTGGTGACTAAGCACAAATCTAAGTAGAGATAAAATGTCAGTCTCCTTTTCTTGTGAGCACCCCAAAATATTCTCAGTGATTCTCCTGGCCCTTCCTTTCCTGGCTATGCGAATTGGAAGAAGGCCTCCCTAGCAACTCTCCTCTTCCTCCTATTTCCACTCCCTGGGGTAGGAGGGAGGTGGGTGGTAGTCAAATGTTGCCTGGAGGTAGGCTCCCAGGGTTGGCCCATATATTGGGCTGTTCTCTGAACTTAGAGAACATGAGGCACCTAATGCTTTTGTTCCCGGGTGTATATTATAGTTAGTTCTATGCAAAAAAGAAAAAATATCTCATTTTGTACCTCATAGCATCTTTTTACATTAGTGTCCAAATTTTTTACTGTTTCACACAAAGCAGTTCTGAACAAGCGTATGGGAACCCTCTTGTGCACATGTTTGAGAATTTGTGATGGAAGATGTCTGGAAGAGGACCTGCTGAGTCATAGGGTGTACACATTTTCAGTTTTAACAGATACTGCCAAATTGTCCTCCAAAATCATTGTACCAATGTGCACTCCCACTGCAGTGCAAGAGATTATTTCTCCAAACCCTCATCATATTTGACATTACAGGCTTTTTATCTTATGCATGAAAAATAACATCTCGTTTCTAATTTGCTTTTCGCTGACTTTTATATAATGATGAATATCTTTTCATTGACCACTCCTTTTTTTCCTTTCCTGTTGCATTGTTTATCTTTTTATGTATGGGTGTAAGATCTTTATTTTTACAGCATGTCAATACTTTGTCATAGAATGTTTCACTTCCCCTATTAGTAGTCCTCTAGTCAGAATGATCTTTCTAAAATTTAAATCTAATACAAAATACTTCTTTTAAATTTGGAATCCCTAATTGCCATCAAGATAAATTTTAAACTCTTTAACAGACATGCAAACTCCTTTAGGATGCATCTGATGTATGTTTGTTCAGCTCATCAGTCATCAATGCCTGTATTATACTCTACGTGTTCCACGCACACCGAACCATCTATGGCTAGTCCATCCTCTATCCCTTCTCATGCCTTCCTACTTTGACACATATTTTTCCCTTTCTTTCTGAAATGGTTTCCTACCCCTCAACTTTTATTCTTAAGACTCTACTTTTCCATCATCCTCTTTGATGACTTCTCTTTTCTTTGTGTGACTAGAGTATCTTCTGTATATACTTTTAACAATTCCTATCTAACAATTATCTGATCTCTTTGTGGACAGATGTTATAGTTTAATAATCTTCTTTTTTATATTTAGCATAGTTCCTGGAACATTGTATGACCTACTAAAAATGTGTTGGATGAATGAATGAATGAAGCTATGACAGAGAAATCATAGCACATCATTCACTGTCTGAAAGAAAGTACACCTTAATTTGAAATAGTTGAGTAGATAATATAATTATACATAAAACAATAAAATTGGCAACTGATGAATCTGAGGGAAAAGATTAAAATTTGAGGCAGGGGATGGGCAAGGATTAGTGATTCAAGAAACAAATCACTTTATATGATGTTATTTTAAATAAAATTTTCTCCTAGGATGTAAGCAAATAGATATTAAACACCAAAGTGAGTGAGCATGGTGGTTTTTAGTAGAGGATTCACAAAAAATGGTGGCTGAAAACTGATTAGACAGTTTGAAGCAATTGAATTCCTCATCCACATTAAGCAAATATTAATATAAATGGGCTGAGGATGGACATTAAAAGAGACATTGCAAAGAGGATTTGGGGGGAGGCTACTGGTGTATACTGAGTTATCTTACTCATCTCAAAGGAAAAGGGTAGACTGTGCCTGATCTTTACCTTGAGCCTATGAGAAGGACTCACTGGGGCCACTCAGAGTTCACGTACACGCTGCGCTGGTGTCTGATTCCTGCCTGACAGTAGTGTAAGATGTAGCCTGATTAGCTGCAGACTAAAGAGACCTAAAAATGGCTACACGTAGGGGCCTCAACATTCGTCAGGTATAAGAATGTGTGACTATTTCTCACGGACCAGTGAAGGGCCAGGGATGAGACAGAGCTGGGAATGCATTGCATGGTTGCCTGGAGAGGCAAATAGGCATCAGCAGAGATAAACCAAAGGCAGCATCTGGTTTTCAGAGGCTGAGGATGGTGTGAATGACCAGATTAGCTAGAATAGAGATAAGAGGTTTTGCAGGTGGACACTCCCAAAGATTCCATGGGAGCATCATAGGATAAAGGGTCATCTCTAAATATCTGTCTGGTCTGGAGAAAAGCCTTTATTCATGTAAAAATTTTCTTTAACTCTTTTCATCTCTTCATTCCTCCTATTTCAACAACCCAAAGTATTCAGAAACTTTAATTAACAAGATGCAGCTGGAGGATGAGACAATGGTGAAGAAGGAAAGAAGGAGCCACCTGTGCCTTCGTCCCCAGCTACAGGTCTCCTCTAACAATAGCTCAGAGCGGGTAGGGAGGCGTGGAGGGTGTAGAGACAGCAGGAACCTTAATTTTAAGGCTGTTTGGAATTTTGAGCATACATAAAACAAGACATATCAATTCTTAAGTTGAAACACTATTTTATAAATTAAGAATTATCATGCATATATTGGAGTGTGCCTGAATTTTCTACAGGGACAGAAGACAAAGCCTTACTAAATAAATGGGTAGGGACAATGAGAGACAAAATGAAATGGCTTTATGATTTCATTTCATGAGTCACCCTTGTTCAACACACTGATTACATTTTACTCAGAGCCTGGTGAGAACTTTCAGTGCAGCGACCGCTACTTTCAGCCTCTATACCAGGGTAAACTATTTTAATAATTAATATGTTAAATCAGTTCTATTGTATTTTATAGACATGCAGAATCCACTTGAGTCTTCCCCTTGATATCAATGCTCAGATTCTTCATCTTTTGCCTCTGTCTTCTGGACCTCTTTGGTCCCGTTTAATAAGCGAGAAGTTGCACATGTAATGAGGCTCACTAAAATAAGCTGGAATAGATTTTAATACTCTCCCATACTGGCCTCCTGAATAGAATCAATACTACTGATTAGAGTGGCGGGGTTGACCAGATAGCTGCTACCCTAAGAAAAGGATTTCATCAGTCTGCTGGTGAAAACTCACAGGAAGACGTGGAATCATTTTCGGAGAATTTCAGAGAATTCTCTGTGCAGTCCAGGTTCGCAAATTCAAAGAAGAAAGAGGACATGCACTTTACAGTTTGCCCTTTTTTTGGCATTGACTCTGATAGTAGGAATATTCTGCGTTTGGTTTATTATAAGAATATTGCTGATTTCCAAAAGAAAGGAAGGTTTCGCTTTATTTCTAGGCCAGTCTGTCAGATAGAGTTTGATTGGAAGCAGAACCATTATGAGAATTACGGTGTAAGGAATTTATTATAGGAATTAGAGAATTAAAGGTCTGAACAAAAGGAGTTAAGATCACAGAAAGAGAGATCGCTAACGAGCCAGGGCAAGTGAATGAGTTGAAGTTTGCAGGGAAACCAGGAAGTAAGATGTGTTTGAGGGGGGCTGGTACAGATGTCAATGGGAGGCTGTTGGGTCTTCATGTTTATCAACTATATGATTTTGCAGCAAAGCATCTGGTAGCGGGCCTGGGGTGCTGTTAGTCAACAGAACCAACAGTTGGGAAGAAAAAACTGGATGCAGATTGGGAATGAGCTTGGATTAACTGGAATCTTCTGGGACCTCTGTATCTATCTTTCAGCTCTGACCTCACAGAATGGTGCCTGTGGCTTCTGCCTCCAAAATCTCAGAAAACTTAATCCTTGGGGCAAGAGTTTGGAAATGTAGCTCTCAGAATAATCAAACTGACAATAGAACAATCCAGCACCATCTACTGTTTGTCAAACTGGCGTATTTATACACCTCTTTTACCTAGATTTAATTTTCAAGTAAAGACAATAGCAAAATGAAGCTTTTAACGTGGTGTAGCTATTTCTTTGTAAGATTGCAAACACACTAACATTTTCTCCAAAACAGGACACATAAAGTCTCACTTTAACCATTTTTTGGGTGATATTTATTTCTCTTTTAGCTGAGTCACCCTCCCTTTTATGTTCCGTTACTTAAATAGCTAGTTATAAGGTTAACTTGCGAAACGTAAAAAGGAGAAAGAAATGAAAAAAGAGGGAAAACAAAAAGAATTGGTTAATACCTACGTACAAATATACTCACATCAAAATAAGGGAGAAGTACTCATAGCTACCACAGTTTATTTTTGTGCAACTTTACATGATCATGGCTGGCAGTTATAACTTCTTTCTCCCAACACTTGTTCCATATTCCCTTTACCCTCAGCGAACTCTTCAGTTGGTAATGGTTCTTTGTCTATAAGGCCGACGAAAACCTTCATTGCTATACAGGTATTTTGTAGTTTTCCATTAACTTTGACCACAGGACATGGGACATTTGAGGTGCCCCAAAGGATCACTGCATTCTAGACATGATGTCCCCCGCTTCCACTGTGTAGAAGTAATACAATTCTTTTTGATACCCAGGATCAATCATTCACAGCAGCCCTATCTTTGCTCATCATTTTGCTGGCTCCAGTAGATCAAAGTGACCAGATGGTGGTTTCAAATTTTAGTATGATGGCATAATTACTATGTCCCCTGGTGGAATTCCCTTAGTTCTCTTTGGAACTAAGGCCCGAAAGAAAACCAACAGAGACCACAAAGTTATGAGGTTGGGGAAAATTTCTTGCTGGATAATTACCAGCAGCAATAGTGACTGTAGCCACTCCCATTTCTACCCATCAATTCCCTGATGTGTGAATATTGGCTAAGGTAAAACAACACCATATATTGGTTGCAGATAAAGAGGATTTATGATCTTTTAAAAGTGATCAACCCACTCCTGCAAGGTGTTGCTACCCAACCAGCACACTGAGTCTTCAAAAGTCCATTCTAAAATTTAGCCATTTCAGAGTACTAGGGAACGTAGCAACACAAGCAAATTCCATAAATATGAGACCATTGCTGTACTTTGCTTGCTAAAATGAGCTCCCCTGTCAGAAGCAGTGTTATGTGATATCATCACTATAGTGCACTGTGTAAGGAAAGGAGAGGCAATAATGGATGGTGCAGACAAGATTATGCCATTGGGATTAAGAGTTGATATAACCCTGAACTAGTTCAATGGGCAAGGCTGACCTTTACAACTGAAAGCAAATTGATTTTTGTGATCCATACTATTAAGTAAAAAGAGAAAAATCATTCACCAGAACAATAGCTAGTTACCAGGTACCAGGTACCAAGTACCAAGGGATGTATTGACTTACTCTATCAGCTACACATTGTAGTTATCATTAAGTTAGCAATAATCCCCTGTTACTTTCTGCATTTTACTTTAGATACACACAGAATTAGACTTTTGGTTTGATTTTCAGACCCTGTGGTTAGAGGAGATAAGATTTTCCTTTAGCACTGTCATGCAAGCTTTTGGATCCTTCGCTAGATCTCCCAGTGGGAATTTAAAGCCAAAACATAATTTTCTTTCTCCAAGTTCTCCAATAAACTTATATTATAATTGATCAACTAAATTCAACATGCTTTTTCTTAACTAAAAAAAAAAATTCTGGCAGCAACCACTTGGTCACCCAAAACACTGCCTTCTATGGATGCTTGAATACAGATATCTAATAATTTAGATAATTGTATTGTCATGGAAGGCCTTGGACTACCAGTGTGTTCTTTAACGCTGGTGACAGAGTCACTAATGTTCTTAAAACTAATCAGATAATAAAAGTAATTTCAGATTCCCATTCTAAAGATTCTGTTGTCTCAGAACCACTTCTGATACCAATAACTGTATGAGCCAAGGTTCATTCAGGAAAGCAGAGCCACAGTGAATATTATAAAATAAAGAAGTTATTCTGGACTTAGACACAACATAATTGCTGAAGGAACTGGAAAGCTGAAACTTTCAGGGGAATACCAAAGCTGGCATATCTGGTTGTTATAGCAACATCATCAAGAGGGACACGTGAAGAAGGCTATCACATCTGCAGATCTGCAGCAACACATCTGATAGCATTTTTTTGGTTGAGCAGGTATATTTGTTATCTGTTGCTACATAACAAATTAACACAAATTTAGCATGTTAAAACAACACAAATTCATTATCTCACAGTTTCTATGGCTCAGGAGTCTGAGCATGGGTTAGCCTTGTCCTCTCTTAGGTTATCACAACTTCATTCAAGGTGTTAGACAGGCCTGGGTTTCATCTGAGGTGTGGGTCTCTTCTAAACTCATGTGATTTTTGACAGAATTCATTTCATCTGCAGAACTAATGAAGGCTATATTTTCAAGGCCAATAGGAGTGAACCACTTGACATTTCGCCTTTTGAAAGCTCCCATGATTATGTCAGACCCAGCCCAAATAAGTTTCCTTTTGATTAACTCAAAGTCAACTGATTAGTAACCTAATTGTGGGAGTGATGCCTCATTATATTTGCAGCTTCCACTCACACTCAAGAGGAGGGCATTTTACCAGGAGAACGCACCATGGAGCAAGAACCTTGGGGCCATCTGAGAATCTGCCTACCACAGCAGGGATGAAAAAAGCTGGACATGGACTAGGGAAGAGCATAGAAAAACTGGAATCTGCCAGCACATTGTATCTTTCTCTCCCCACTTTAACTGATGACAAACTTCAGAGTATAATAGTGGCTGCTGCTTTACTTCTTCCTTCCCCAAGTCATTCAACTTTGTCTGACTCCAACCCAGAACTTTACAGGGAAGAGCGTCCAGAGAAACACAGTTCACAGTGTAACCAAATTGACAATAGAACAAAGCAGAACAGCCAGGGTGAAGAAAATGTATTGAATTGCACTGAGCAGGGCACACCTATGCCTTAAATAATCCATTCTCTATAACAAAATATATAGGAGGTCTTCTTTCTGTGCTGCTCATAGAGCCAAACCCACATGAGTTGCCTCTTAGTGAAATGAAACCGCCCATTCTCTGTTGGTTCCAGGTATAAAGAATGGTGTTCTCCATTCTTACTTTCATGATGCAACTAGATGAGAATAAGTATCTTTCTATTACTAGAATAGAATTTCAAATAAATTACATTTTTCTATTTCATGTTATTTAAAGAAACATTTGACAGAAAGAGAAAATGATTTAATTTGTAATATTTAATGTCTGCCTTGGTCTCTATAGTGTTTTTCCAAAAACTCAGGTGATTTTATCTCTGCCATGCTTATAATCATGTATAATAAATAATAAATAAGTGCAAGGGCAAGATGCATTTATGTTCTCATTTTAAAGTTAGAGAAATGAGGTTTTGATTAAATGAAGTGATCTATAAAATCAGCACAAATTAGAAAATATCATAATATCCAGTGACTTCCAAAAAAATTAGTCTGTATTTGAGGGAAAAAAATTAAACTAGCATTTGGTTAGAGATAATGTAAGAAATTGGACATAGGTAGTTCTAAAAGTTCTTGGAGGTATCTCCATACTGCTTTCCATAGAGGTTGTACTAGTTGCTGTCCCACCAGCACCGTATGAATGTTCCTATCTCTCTGCATCTTTGCCAATATTTGATTCCCAGTTCCTTTGTATGAATTCTCAATGCTCACTTCTTTAGAATTTAATTCCCACTCCAGGATTTGTTTATTGCAGATCGCAGTTCTATTTTTTTTTTTTTAAGAGACAGAGTCTCACTCTGTTGTCCCAGGTAGAGTGTAGTAGTGCAGTGGCATCGGGCGTCGTCATAGCCCACTGCAATCTCCAACTCTTAGTCTCAAGCAATCCTCACTCTGCCTCAGCCTCCTTAGTAGCTGAGACTACAGGTGTGCACCACTACGCCCAGATAATTTTTCCATTTTCAGTAGAGATGGGGGTCTCATTCTTGCTCAGGCTAGTCTAGAACTGTGAGCTCAAGCAATCCTCCCATCTTGGTCTCCTAGAGTGTCAGGACTACAGATGTGAGTCACTGAGCCTGGCCTATACTCCTACTTTTTAAACCCATGTAGTTATGCATGTGAGTGGGAATGTGTGTGTTTTTGTGTGTATGTATGCATGCAAGTGTGGGGTTTTGAATTTTGGGGTGAAAGGATTGTTCTCTATCCCAGATGGGTTCTTGTAGATTTAAATGCTTAATAAACACTGATTGAATGAATAAAGACAAGCTGTTAATACTAGCTAAGAATGACAAGTCATAATATATTTGGGCTAGAGCATTTCATAACCATTTTCAGTTTATATAGTCCTATGACCTCAATGTATCCATACAGAACCTTAATAAAATATATACATCCCGACAGTGGAGAAATCAAGTGACTCACTGTTACCAGTATACCTAGAGTAATTCTGGGCCTTTGTTCCTACTTTTTAAGGCCTAGTTCTCTGTGATCTATCACTTTAAACATTACTACGTTGACTTCTAAAGCTTTGAAACCAAATACAATTTCATGTCCCTTGGAGAAGCAGCATAAAAGATTTTATGACATAAAACTCTGCAGAATTTCCCCCAAATCCTCTTCATGCATCTTGGCTTCCACTTGTCTTCTCAAGAGCCATTTATTCTACTCCCCATTCTCCATCTCCCTTACTGCTCCTTGTCTGAACTCTGTCCACTTTATACCTCACCTTTCTTGTGTGAATAAATTCAGCCTCTAGCTTCTCCCAACCGATTATCTCCACTCTTCATCTCAATTAGTGTAAGGACAAGGACCTGGGACCCTGTGGTTTTGAAAATCTCTGCACCTTCTTTAGAAAGGACTACAGAAGAAATGGGGAGGCAAAATAAGACTATTTAACATCACTGTTAAAATATTTGGGAAGCACATCTAGCATTTTTATAACTGCATGGAGCAGAGATGCATAGTTTAGAAAACCCACTGAGTACTATATTGACCCAATGGTAAATCATTGAATACTTTAAAAAAAGTTTAAAGGCTCACAACCAGACATATATAAAGTTCAAATTAATCTTACATATTTATTTATACATTTAGGCAACATTAATAATGTACATTTGTATAATGTTCTTTGGTGAATATGAGAATAATAACTCCTACTTAATAGAGTGAAAATCATAAGCTTATGCGAGGTAGTTAATTCTTCCAGCAAACATTCATAGAGCATTTGCTGTGTTTGCCATCCATAGATACAAAGATGACTAAGAATTGGTTATAGCCTTCAAAGAATGTGTAGTATATACAGCAACCAAAATAACTTAGTACAATGTATTTAGGGTGAAAATTACATGTAAAAGGTATAGAATTAATACAGAGTAACTAACTCTTCTGGAGGTTTGGGGATGTTAGAGTAAAGACTTCATGCAGGTGATTCATGCCTGTGGAATTGTACAGGATTAACTGGAGTCTGACAGGTAGGGGAGGGCTGGGGAGGTAATTCAAGCAGAGGACACAGAAAATACAGTCAAATGTAGAGAAATGGCTTGTTTTATTTAAGGACCAACTAACAGGTGATATTTTGAGAGCTTCAGATGGGGGAAGTTGAGCTGGAGGAAATTAGCCAGGAGAAAAAGGCAGGGGCCAGAACTTAAAGATTTATCTTTTCAACGCCAGGGAATTTGGGCTTTATTATCTGCTCATTGGAGATCTACAAAAGGGTGTCCTGGTCATTAGGAGAGGTAAGTTAAGATTTATATTTTCAGAATTATTCTGGGGCCTGCTTTAATGAATCGCTTGAGTGAAGTCAATGAAATGAGTTAGAAAGTGATTGTAATAATTCTGAAGAGAGATGTGCAAGAGATGCATAAGCGAGTACAATGCCTGATATATAGTAGGTGTGTAATAAATGATGGTTTCTTTTCTCATTTGACAATTCTCTAGGTTAGTGATGGAAGATGTTATCATAACCATTTTACATCTTGGAGAATTAAATTGCTAGCTCAGTTGCTAGTGACTTTCTCTTAGGGACTTAGACAGTCAATGACAAGGGCAGAACAACTACATTTTTGCTCCTGCTTTCAGGTGTGTTTCACCTGTCTAAGAACTTTGAGAATATAAGTGAGAATAGGAAGTTTTTAAATAAACAGAATACATGTTTTCTGTAAATGGCCTTCAAGGACCTGAGTATGAATCAGGTTCTTCCTTAAGTTTCATTTCTCCTACTCACTCACTCAACAGATACTTCTGGAGAGTTTATTATAATCAGGAAACTGGGGATACAGTGGAGAAAGTGATAAAGGACTTAGTCTAATTGAGCTCAAATTCTGGTGGATGAGTGTTTTGAGAGCCCCCAGATAAATTGAGGTTCCTGTACCAGAGTAACTAGTGACCCTGCTCTAATGGGAAGTGACAGGAAGCTAGACATAAATGTTTGCAGTGTGGCTTTCATGGAATACTTCTTCTACCTGGCATATGGCCTAATGTCCAGCTGTCTCACCTGTGGCCGGGGGTCCCTGATATCAGAAACTTATTTATATTGGCAGATGTTCTTGTGGCTTTTATGTGACCCATGTCCAGTTTATGCCCACTTGACCATTAGTCTGTCACTGGGAGCCCGACCTTGTGTTCTCCCCAGTATTTCAGGCAAAGCTTGGCCTAAGGTAGCCCCTGTTTCCTCAGATCAAAGGTGCAAATTCAGTATAGCACCACAATGAGTTCAATGATATATTACTTATAGATTCTGGCCAGGGAGGATGTGATGAGTTAGAAGAGTAGTCCTCCATCCCTGGGTCATGCAAAACAAAAACAAAGAGTCAGGCAAAGAGAGAGAGAGAGAGAGAGAGAGAGAGAGAGAGAGAGAGAGAGAGAGGCAACTAGCAGTATGCATAAGGGGATAGGGTGTGGGCTGCTTTAAGTTCATGAGTAAATGCTTGAATGGTCTATTTAAAGGAAACAGTGGGAAAAGCAGGGATCCCAGTCTCCTAGGCAGGAGAGATGCCCCTAAATTCTTATTTCTGGACACCAGCTTGAGCCGTTTGGGTGTAGTATTCCATTTCTAGTGCCTACGCAACAACTTTTGCTGTATCATTCCTGGTACAGTGAGAGAGACAATCAACAAGCAAATGAATTAACAAATCATATAATCAGTAAAAATGATAAAATAAAACTATGTAGCAAATCATGAGAAGGTTAGGGGAAAATAAAAGATGGAGGTGTCTCTATTCAATATGGTGTTCAGAAAAGACCTTTCTGAAGAAGTGACATTTTGAGTGATGTGAAGGAGCAGAACTTGTGAAGATTTTGGAAAAGGTCATCTCAAGGAGGCAGAAGGACCACAAGGATACAGGATTATCAAATACCAAGACTCTGAGATGAACTATGCTGTGAAGTTAAGCATTAGCAAGACGACCGACTAGTGGTGCGGAATCAGTAAGATGATACTCGAGAAAGAAGAAGGACACAAGAAAGAGCTGACATTTTAGTTTTAGGGTTTTTTTTTTTTTCCTTTTCCTTGAGTGAATAGTGATTCTATTTACAGAAAAATCTTGAACAAAGCTTCAGGGTAAAATCAAGACATGATAAGGGTGAGATGTCTATTGGAAACCTTAGTAGAGATCCTGAGTCACTCGAGTATATTAGTGGGAATTCAGGGGAGAGGATAACGATAGAAATTAAAATATAGAAGGCACCAGCAAACAAAAGGCGTTTAAAGCTATGGGATCAGATAAAATTGATTAGGGAAAGAGTATATGTAGAGATAAGATGGAAAAGACCAGGGTCTGATAAAGTTTACACTTAGGGAAGAGGAAGGGTTCCTGTCAATAAAAACTGGGAAGTAGCCAATGAGGAAGGAGAAACACCAGGAGAAAGTAATTTTCCAAAAGCCATGTGAGTAAAGAGTTTTAAGAGGAAATAACCAACTATGTCAAATGTTATCAAGATGTCAAAGAAGGTGAGGACTGAGCATTGACCAATGGATTTGGGGAGATGAAGGTCACATCAGTGACCTTGACACATGAGAACTTTGCAGAGACATGGGGATGGCAGCCAGATGGAAGTAGGTTTATAGAAAAAGGGAAGCACAGAAGTGAACCATGTGACAGCTCACACACTGTCCAGGAGTTTACTATAGAGGGGAGCTGGGAAATAGGGACTAGTGTGGTGGGGGGTGGTAATAGAGTGTTAGAAGGGGGATTTAAGATGAGAGTTAGACTATTTGTGTGATAATGAGAATGGTTCAGTAGAGAGGTGAAATGATGCTGCCAGAGAGTATGGGAGGGGAACGTCTTACAAGATGAATTCGTTTTGATACAATGAGTGACTTAAGCTTATGAGCAACCTCACTGAGGAGAAAACTAAGATCAGCTAATATTTATTGCATGCATACTATGTACAAGCATTCCACTGAGCTATTCCTCATGTAACACTTACACCACAGCTCTGCAGTGTGAGTATAATTATCTCTTCCGATTTATAGATGAGGAAAGTGTTCAATGTCTTTTTTTTTTTTTTTTTTGAGACAGAGTCTTGCTCTGTTGCCCTGGCTAGATTGCAGTGGCATCATCATAGTTCACTGCAACCTCAAACTCTTAGGCTCAAGAGATCCTCCTGCCTCAGCCTCAGCAGTAGCAGGGACTATAGGTGTGTGCCACCAAGACCAGATAATTTTTCTATCTTTAGTAGAGATATAGTCTCGCTCTTGCTCAGGCTTGTCTTGAACTCCTGAGCTAAAGCAATCCTCCCACCTTAGCCTCCTAGAGTGCTAGGATTAGAGGCCTGAGCTACCATGCCCAGCCTAAATGGATTCAATGTCTCGTCCAAGGTAACAGCACTAGCAAATGGTGGAACTTGATTTCAAACCTGTCTGCCAACTTGTGCATCTAATTACAGTACTGTGAAGGAGCCAGGGTTTCTGTCCATCTCAGTGAGGACTAGCTCTAGGTTATCAGGGATGATGATGTACTTCTTACTCCTTATTTTTGCCCAGAATTTTTATTAAAATTACTACAGTTTGGATTTCCAGAGTTGCAGGGTGCCCAGAAATTCAACTTAAAAGTCACCATTTTACAGAAATTGTCCTGAGGTCAGGTTCTTTGTGCATGCACCATGCAATGGACTTTGTACCATTTTATCATTTTGCCTGCAATTCCTTAATTCAATTAAATAAATCTATTGATTTATATTGAACCAAACACTGTGCTAGTTGGAGATGAAAATTTTATCCCGTAATGTTCAAAGGAAGAGGCAGATTCTGGGTGGATAGCATCTTCTCTAAAGTAATCTTGTCAATAAAATTGAATTGGGGTCTTTTAGGTGCTCACATCATTTATTCGTTGCTAAAAGCTATAGCAAAGCCATGGATTTCAGGAACCGAGAGAAAGGAGACAGCCAGCCAGTGACAGAAAACATTTTTTCAAAAAAAAAAAGATGCTTGATTGATCGATAGATTTTCTATTGGTTCCAAAAGAATGTGGGGAAGTTTGTACAGATACAGAATATGAGTTCACATAATTTAGGAGAGAAGTTGGGGGGAAGAAAAATAAGATAACTTCCAGTCAAGGATAGGGACTAAATACTCCCCCATAAGTTGTGAAGATTTGGCCACGGGCGGGAAAAGAATCCACATACAAATACAGAGCAGATGCTCTCTAATTGGATAGAAATGGAATAATTATGTTAATTCATCCATTTTTATAATCACATATAGCTTTTAATTCTTTTTATGGATTCAAAATTAAAATATGTCCACCTTATTTGGCCCTTGCCTCAACACTCCTTTCAGGACCAAACAACTCTCTAGTGTGACCTTCATGCAGCATAGATTCCCCTCATGACAATCAGGTCAGCAGGTAGCCTTCCTCTTAAGACATTCATGTGTGCCCACCTGGCTGTTGGACAGATGTTCCCCTGTAGGGTACAAAAATCTCCCAACATAAAGTTTTAATTGCATCTCCGTAATTGTTGTTTAAATGCTGTCATTCCTTTTATGAGCTGATTTTTCTATGCTAATCAGTGTTCAATTTAAATCAGAACGAACAAACAAATAAACAATCTCAACAACAAGAAAAACAGAATTCTCCCGTATTTATCGCTGGTGACTAAAATAGTACCACACATCCTGACTGTGATTGATGAATTGCTTGAAGTCTAACACAGGACCAACACAGACCCCTCTCTTTGTATCCCTGTAAACAAAATCTACTCTGATTTGTTTTGGAATCAATTTGATTTTAAAAGGTACTGGGGCTCTGTCAATAAGCAACAGACAAAATACAATTTCCTTTGAATGGAATTGGGATTACGGTTTGAAGACTTTTTCTTCTTCTTCTTCTTCTTCTTAAGGGAATTAAGAAAATGAAACTGGAGATTCTTGCCAGTGGCAAAGCATAGGGGCCAGTTGTTCAGAATCTCAGGTGCTTTTCCTCAAACTCTTTGGGCAATTAAATAAATTAATAAGTAAAGGAAGACAGGGGTGGAGGGGTGGGGGCAGGAGGGAAAGAGAGAAAAAAAGAGAAAGTTCCAAATTTTCAAGAATGTGATTAATCAAAGTATAAGAGAGGTTGCTTCATGGAGTGAAATAGGTTTGGGAATTTGGTGTAGATTTGGCAATAGCATGGGTGTAACCAAATCTTTTATGCTATTTCAAGTAACTCCAGGTGTGTTCTAAATGCCAGGCTCTTCTGCAGAAAAAACTTGATAATAACTAATCTATATTACTCTCTAAGGTCATTGTAGGAATTAAGTGAGAAAATATATTTAAAAGTTTTGTAGATGATTAAGAGCTAAATAACAAGGAAACATCTCATCTTTAAATATTGTGTCTCTGAGCACATTTTCTGCATCACTCCAGCATTAGCTGGTACTATCTAGACTTTTCTGAACTCTTGATTCCTATTTTTGGCATAGAAAAAAGTGGATATCTGAATTCTATTGTTTAGAACAAATAGAAATTTCTGCTGTTGTTGGCTTCAGATTTATTACTCAATTAATTATGGATTTGCTATTGTCTTAAAGTTAGAGAAATTTGATCAGCGTTAAACACCAGTCCCAAAGGTATTTATTTTCCAGCTCTTCTCCTGTTTGGTTGACAGGAATCCAATTCTTGAAGAGGTCTTTCATTTCAGCATTGGGGCCTCAAGTGATTAAAGCTCTGCTTCTGCAACAGATCTTCCTTTACCTCCAAGTACACTATTGGTGTTTAATACCGATCCACTAATGAGTTTGAAGAATATCACATGTATATCTGATTGTCTGAGTGTGGGTTACAATTTGCCATCTTGTTTAAGAGGGCCCAGGAGGCCAAAGGGGAGGATGGAACTTTATTTGCCAATGTGCATACAGCCAGGATTGCTGCCCTGATATTAAAACTGATGCAAGTCCTGGTCTTAGGCTGCTCAAATGTGGTGGTCTTCTTGGGGAGGGTCGGCAATTACAGGGCAGTTTCTCCATCTTTTATTCCAGTTCAGCATTGTCTGCTTCCTGGGGCCTTTCCAACAGTTTGCAATCTCTATCCTCATCAGTATATGGTTTTGTCCTTTCTACAGCAATTTAGACAATTCTTTTTATGGCAGTTGAGGCAAGCTCAGATATTGGATATGCTGAGTCCTCAACAGTGCAAGATCAGCAGTATAAATTCTGAGGAATAAGGGGAGGTAGACCAGTTAGGGATTGCAATTATTGAAAAATCTGTGTCAGAGCTTCTCAAATTTTAATGTGCAAAGGAATCACAGAGAAACTTATCGAAATGCAGATTCTAGTGGGGTGAGGCTAAACATTCCTCATTCCTGTGAACTCCTAGAGGTGATGTTCCTCGAACACACTTTGAGCAGCAAGGATCTATGGTGCACCCATGCTTTGTCTCTACCTCCATTCCTTTCATCTTTGACTTGGCGCTTCAGAACAGTGAGTGGTTCTCTACTCGAGGTGCACATTAATTCCAACTGCATTAAAACATACTAATGTCTGACCGGACATGCCTGAGACTCTTATTTAATTATTTCGTGGAAGGCCTAGACACACATATTTTTTAAAAGCTCTCCAAATGATTCTAATGCACAGTCAGGACTGAGAGACCTGTTTTTTATTTGATTGACTTGATCCCGTTTTCACCATTGGATGCTACTTTCAGATGTTTGGTGGGTCCATGTTTCACGGCATGAAGCCCAGTTACCCATCCCGCTGACCCCAGGATCAGTACTGTGCTGCAGCCCTGACTTCTCCAATAGAGAAACTACTGGCCACTCTTCCTTCATTTGGTGTCCTCAGCTCTTGTTAAACCCACAGCATATCTATTTTTTATTTTGCCACTTTTTAATGTCTATGTCACCCACATTTGGCTACTCACAGTAGGAACTATGTCCTATCCACTTTTATTTTACCACTATAATGCCTGGCATAGACTAGCAAACCGTACTGACATACAGAATAAATGAAATGCAGTGTTCTTGGTGGGATTCCAGAAGATCTCCTTAAAACTCTTCAGTGAGATATTGATGTACGAAATAAGGATAATATACATGTTCTGTTAGGTAGACAGTGAGTGACCTATGGCCCTCCTAGGGACAAAGGCCTGTGCCAGAGCAACTGCCACACCTGGGGGAGGAGGGACTGCCCTACCAATCTGCCAATCAGAACTTAGCACACCAACTGCAAAAGAATGCAAAGGATTCATTAGCCTGAGAGCCAAGGAGCACAGACAAAATAGGGTCTGGAAGGTGACCTAGCACAACCTAAGGTTAATTATCATGTCATTAGCTTGAATCTACATTGTGATTCCCTCCCCCCTACAATGGGTTTTCAGAGCAGCTCATGGGAGATCTGCATGTGCAATAAGACTCAGGTTATATAACTCCCAACTGTCCATCAAAGTGGTTCAATGGTGACATTTGAACCACAAGAAGGGTCCAGCCTAGGCAATATAAAACAGGATCCCAGACCATAATTGGGGCCCTCCTGTTACAACAGGGGGTCTGTTCATTGTCTGTGGTGAATATATTTTACTTTACATAATACATTTCACCTTGTGCTTGCCTTACTTTGGTGTATCTGGTCATTTTTAGGTCAAGAGCACACCGAGGACTGAGAAGAGACAACTGCGACCTGAAAACTCCATTGCCCAAATACGGGCAAGAAAAACCTAGTTGAAAACAACATAGACCAAAAAATATCAATTAACTATCTGACTTCTTGTACATTCACCATAAATTTGTCCTACTGAAAATTCCAGGATAATGTCATTCATATCATAATTTTGAACACTCACTTATGGAGCTTACTATTATTTATAACTGGATATTTTTCAAAAATTATATATATATGTATGTATATGTGTGTGTGTGTGTGTGTGCGTGCGCGTGTATGTATATGAAATGTTTAAGCCTTAAAATAACCACATTCAATGTATGCTATTATAACTTCCATTTTACTGGCAAGATAATTCTGGCATGGAGAAGTTGTGCAGTTTTACTCGAATTACATACCTAGTAAGTGGCAGAGCTGGGATTTAAATCATGCACTTAGGGTGCAGAGATTATACGCTTCCTTACACTTTCCTATACTACTCCACTAGCCACAGATGGCCTGGCCAGTGGGGCTATCACCCATATATAAAAACCTCTTTTCCTTTTTCTTTAATGCTTATTTGTTTTTGTTTTTGACATTTACTGGTTATAGCTCATGTTATAATCAACTTTCACGTAAATTTTTTAAATATCACTAAATCCCTTAAATTATTCTCTTATAAATTTAATCACTCCCTATAATCTGGATCCTTCATATATCAACTTCTAAATATCTTTGAAGCTGTACAATTAAAAAAATCAAACAAATAACTAATAAAACAAATTCCTCTCTGAAATTCCATATTCCTCTTCAGTTGCCAACCCATCTCTCTCCTTCCTCTTGTTATTATTACAATATATTATTATAATTATGTGTGATAGTGCCCTTCCTAACCTCTGATTTACTCCTCAACTCAGTCTAGCCTGACAACTACCCACGTCATTCCATCCAAAACATATCTCATACCACCATTCATGACCTCAGCACTACTAATCCTCTTTAACCCCATTAATTTTCATACCTTATGTTACTTGGTCTTTCAGGAACTCCAACAGTGTTATTAAAACACTCTTTTCCTTGACTTCCATGATGCTCTACTGTTCTGGTTTTTATTCTCTGACTGCTTATCATTCTTCTTTGCAGACTCAACTTCACCTGGACAGACATTAAATAATGTAATTCCTCCAGCTTCGCTCCCATGCCCTCTTCCCCTTTTTCTTGATGATCCCTTTGTAGATGACATTCTTCACCCTAAGAGTTGTTTTTACCACTAGGTTCAGGGTAGACATCCCCTCTGAGCTCTCGATAGCCCATTTGGCTGAACTCTTGGAGGTTTCAGGAGTCCATCAAAATTCACGTGTTCCACACTGAACCAATTACTTTCCCCACGTGTCCCCTGTTGTCTGTCTCAGTGGTGGTACCTTTTTCCATATATTTGTGCTACTCCCACTTCCATAAGTCTTCTTTCTCATCCTTCTAGGATTCCTTTTCATTTCTACTCCTTCCACTCTTCTTATCACTGTGGCTATGATGATTCTCACCTATTCCATGTGTTCTCCATACAGGGCATTTTTTTAAAAAATTATTTTGTGTTAAGAATAAAATATTTACTTTAAAAACAAACCTGTTCATGTCACACCCACAAAAACACACCTACCCCTTCCAATTTCAGCTGAAAACACTTCTTACCAATCGGAGGATGAGGACACAGTTTCTTGCCCTCGTCTACTCCTGTAGTCTAAATTCGAAATGTTTCTCTGTACCTCCTCCTCCACCACCTATCTTCACTTTAGCTGCATTATATTTCAGCTATGTTAGTCTTCAATTTCTACACATGCTTGTCCCTCGACCACAGGACTTTAACACGTGCTGTTTTTCTGAATGGAGTAATTGTCGTTTCTCCTCTTCACCTAGATAGCTACCATGCACTCCTCAAGTCTCAACTCATCATTATTTTCTTAGGAAATGAATCCTCAATGTTGCTCATGGGGCCAAATCTCTCTACGATATGATTGCATAGTATCCTTATTTCCCATTCTTAGTAATGATAAAAAGCTTAATATAAAATTAAACTTTTGTCAATATCTGTCTTCCTCATTAGACTATAAGCTTCACAAGGGCAGAGATCCTATTTATGCTCGCTTTTTATTCCCAACACCTAGTAGTGGTTGACATAAGGAGTTACTCAATAGATGTTTTGTTTAGTGATTGAAAACTGTCACTCACACTGACTATTCTTAAGCCAGTGTTAAAGCTTTCCGTACTTACAAAGCTTTTCTGCTACTGGATTTTTTTTTTCTCCCCATTTTGTAGAAGTTGAATGATTATTCCAGCCTGGTTAGTTTTTTCTGACACCCTATAACTATGTTTACTTGAACCTTAACTCTTGAGTTTCTTGAGTACTTTTTATTCTAAGTTAAACAAAATTGTATCGGTCATATAAATGTTGATATTGACTCTTGAAAATAACTTTGTCTTTCTGCCTACAGAATCTAATTTCCTCTCTATAGCTGAGCCTGAGCCCTGTGAAAACTGCCCCTTGCTTCTCTCCTCCTGTCGACGAGATGGTTTTGGGGCAGACGAAAAACGTAAAGATCAAAACTTTTTTCTGCATTTCCACATTTTGCTCCATTGACAAGTGTTTGAGTCTGCGAATTTTCCTTTTCTATTTTTGGTGGTTTTGGGGAGTTATTTAATGATTTTTTTCAAGCATTTTCTTCTTTCCAGGTGATTTTCCCCTTCTCTCCCCTGCCTGACACACAGAGCACATCAACCCATATGTGTCAGAGAGGCAGAGATTCATCACAGCCCCTCACCTGGGAAACAGATGCTCGCTGCCAAAATCAGCTTCAGATTGATGCACAAAGACAAACTCCTGTGCACAGTAAGAGAGTAGAACACATTCAGATTAGAGTTGAATAAATAAAAATGAAGAGTGAAGCAGAGAAGGCCACACATTGGAGAGATGCCCATTGATTGTCAGGGTGTCAGCACTACGAACAACAGAAAGATTACCTAGCTCAGACGTCTCGTTTTTAGATGAAGAAACAGAGGCACAAAGAGTTTAATAATTTTTTCCTGCAGCAAAAATAGCTTTTGCAGGGGCAAGAATCTTGTTTCCCAGGCTTTTATGGTGCCCATTCACTACATGCTTATGGGCTCCTAAGACATGGGCAGTCTCTCTGGTTGGTTGTTGCTATCTTATTTAAAACTAGCTGTTATGCAATGAAAGGAGGCGGGAACAAAATATTTCAAGTGGCAATAGAGAGTAAAGAAGACATTTCTGTGATCACCTGACAGTGGTTTCCTTGCTACTATATGTAAGAAACGACAAAATCTAGAAGCAAGAATGTGGGTCTGCAATAAGAGAAGCTCAATTTCTAACCCCGTGGGATTAGACGCTATTTTTCCCACCTTCATCCTGAGATCTATTTTTCTTTTAACATTGTACTACAATAGCTAAGGATAATTTCTGAGGACATTGTGGAGGATGTCATCATTCAACAAGTATTTATTAAAGGCTTATAATATATTAGATACATCCCCTGTCTTTTTCCAAAAAGTAACCAAGATAGATGTAGGCCCACTCCACATCTTACATATATTTAAACATAGGGAAGCAGCTCTCAGCCTCTTTCTGAATTTAAAAGGATTATCCTGGATGCTGAGCCATCCAGCTAGGGTATAAAGTAGGAGCTCAATAAGTGGCATAATTATTTTGAGCAGTTAAATTGAATTCTTAATTATTTCCTGAAAACCATATTCTTACCTGTACTAGAGGCTGATGGCCCATCTCCATCCTCTCCTATTCTTCCTGATGCAATGAAGTGCCCCTATGTTTCTGCCTGCCATGACCTCAATATCCCCTGTTACCATATCTGATGCCACCCATTGGCTAAGCAGCTTCTTGTTGCCCATTTCTGGGGTCTCGAAATAGAGCATTCTTTCTCTTGAACTGGACATCCTCCCCTAGCCAGTAGTAGATTTTGCTCTTTTTCTACTTTAATACTTGCCCTATCACGTGGATATGTTTAATTCATAATATCATGTTCTTTCCAATGCAGTAGATCCATCATGGCAAGTCACATCATGAGCTAGGGCACTTGTTGATTGCCGAGGCATGCAAATTGCCCTTCATCCTCATTCATCGGTTTTGACTTTTTATGTTCAATCAACGGTCTACCTTCTGTGTGATTGATTCTAGCTCCAATTCTGGATCATTCCAGGGCAAAACCTTGGCCTAATGCCTGTGACAGGTTAGACATTATGGAAAATCTATAACTATAGAGATTAGCTAATTAGAAATTTCTGATTTTCAAAGCAAACCACATTCTCAAATTTTTATCCTAATTCCCTCATTGGCACTAAATATGTGATCATTCAAAAGATCTTTTTGTTTACTTGTCTTAAAGCATCAATAATGAACATAATCAAAGACTTTCAAACTCATTAGGCCAAGTGTTATGTATGTGGATGGAACAAATTATAATTATGAGTTTTATTCTGTTCAACTCTAAAACAAAAAGATGTCATTAGTGGAGAAATGGTTTCACTAGTTTCACGAGCAATGTGCATGAGACATTGAAGAGATCAGATCACTTGCCTTGGGAAATCAAAATAAAATCTCAGAGCTGAGATAAATCTTGAACATATTGTAATGACACCTCCTCACATCTAGAACATCTTTGGCTGTGGCCTAAGAATTCAAAGCTAGCAAGTGCAAATGACAGGTGGCTATTCTGTCTGGTATATGTATCTATAAATTGGCAAAACCGTAAGAACGGCAAGAAGGAATGTAGTTCTGTTGACTTTGAGAACAGCCTAAAATTCAGATTTTCAGATAAGAATGCTAATTCCCATGGCAGTTGCTATATAAAGCTTTACTCCCCTACAAAAAAGTAAAAAATCTTTAGAATAATTATAGCTATTCACACCTGCTATATATGCCAGACACTTTTTTCTAACCTTCACAAAAATACTATGAAGTAGGTTTTAACAATTCCATTTAACAAATGAAAAAATCAGGTAGACCAGTAAGGTAGATAACTGTATCTAGGATGATGCAGCTAATAAGTATAAAAAAATTGAATTTGGATGCAGATATGCCTGACAACAGATCTATGGTCTTTTCAAAACATCTTACTGTCTCTTCATTTCATCCAGAGAGCTATGCTTTTTGTAGGTTGCTTCTGATTTCAACTTAGGTGATAAATTCTATCAGCCATGCATTATATGATATATTATACACAACAGTTTGTTTCAAACTAGACTGCTATTTATGTGGTTATTTGGGGAAAAAAATGATTTCACTTGAGTTGGGCTGCAAGTGTAGTACTATCACTAATATAATAATGAGAATATACAACTAGTGCAATTTTGAAAGCAAGGAAGCCAGTGAGGGTGTATCAATTTGAAATATGTTTCATTTTTTATTAGATGGCAGAGAAAAGGATAAAAGGGACAAATAGGTGGCAAAGGCTGCTTAATAAGCTGTTACCAGCTTTTGGCTGTTTTCCAAGGTAGTGAAGAGGTTTTTAGTTGAACCACCATCTATGTGGGTAGAGTTTTGAGTGATTAGTTTGGAACCATCCTAGTCCTCAGGCATCTACACATAAATTCTTCTAATCATTCTTATCAGTGATGGAATTCACTTCCATTAGTATCTCAGCTAAAGAAAACTTTAATATCAGTAGTGGGTTGAATAGCGGCTCAATAAAGTTATGGCTAAATCTTTAACCCCTGTACTGTGAATGTGACCTTCTTGGGAAATAAGGCCTTTGTAGATGTAATTACTTTGAAGATCTGGAGATAGGATCATCTTGGAATAAGTGGATGGACCCTAAATCCAATGAAATGCGTCCTTATAAAACACAAAAGAGGAAAAGACAGAGAAGAAGAGCAACAAAGAAAGATCACCAAGTGGAGACAGAGGCAGAAATGGAAGTTATGCTGCCACAGCCAAGGAACAACCCCAGTGATCAGAACCTGGAGGAAGCAAGGGAGGATTCGTCCTCGCAGCACACAGCAAGGTCCTACCAGCATCTTAATTGTGAACTTCTGGCTTTCACAACTGCGAGAAAATAAATTTGCGTTGCTTTAAGTCACCCAGTTTGTAGTATTTGGACATATGCCTTAGGAAACTAATATAAAATCCAAGTGAAAATCTCCCTCCCTTAATACTTTCTATTCCTTGCTCTGGGCAAAAGGGAGCTGACCCCTGGCCCTTCTCCTAAACTACCTGCAAGATCATTATGCATGAACTGAAATGAATTCGCATTTTGCCATGTTTCCTTGAAGTCCTTAATTCCTACAATAAATTTGACAAGTGAGGAGAGTCCTAGGGTCACTTTTCCAGTATATTTTCTGACCTATCAATCAAAGTACACTGCAGAATGTTGTGTCTTTCAGACCAATGCCAATATTCTTGGGGATGAGAGTAACAAGAGAGTGGGTGACTTGGTTTGGATTTAATATTAATAGTTGGGTGAATCTGTACTCATTTTGGAGTGACAACACTGTCAATATGTAGCCCTATCTCTTTGACTATCAGTTTTATTCCAGCTAATATAGTCAGAGTTGTTAGTTGACAAAAGATGGCATGAATTTGCACATTGTGGCATGAAAAAGAAACAGTTATCTACGGCAGTAGCCAATCTTGCCTACTAAGAGTAGGCATTGCAGCCACCCAGGCAAAGTATTTTCCTGTTGAGAAATTCAGGCATGGAAACAGAATACCAGCTGTTCCTTCTCTCCCACATGCCTTCTTTACTCATGTTGCTAAACAACTCCCGCCTCCCAAATCCCATGCCTGCATAAGTGCTTACAATTCTTAATGGTGGTGAGTGACTTTTTAATAACTGGAGGTTTTGAATAAAGGGAATTTTGGCAGAGGACTAGCAAGGTTGGATTTAACCCAAACTTAAAAAAAAAAAAAAAAAAAAAAAGTTCAGCTCCGGAATGGAAACAACTATCCAGAAGCTCAAACATTTAAATGCATAAAATCAGGGAAATTCCCTCCTCCTTTCTTGTCAATGTTTTGCATAGTAATACGCCTCTTAGATTTTCCATTGAAATGTTTTCATGCTGCCATTCTTAGAGTCAGGTTCGACTAGTATCTATTGAATATCTACAACCTCCCAGACAATATTAGGTGATTTACATATTTTATCTCATTAAGTCTTGGAAAATAACATTGCAAAGTCAGGAATTATTATCCCTACGGAGCACATAAAGAAACTAAGGGTCAGAAAAACTTAATGACTTGTCCAGAATTGTACCCGAACTAAATCTCAGAGCTAGATTTCATCTCTGGTCATTAGACCTAAATTTATTATTTATTTCTTCTTGCTTTATTATTTATTTTCTTCTTGCTTGAACTGGCCAATCATTTCTTAATATGGCTTAAAGACCACGTGTATGAATGCAGGTATTCTCCACGGGCATTATTTCACAGCAGCATTTAGCATGGCAGTAACTGCAGAAAATGAGTTCTTCAGAGTAAGTTATAGTAGAAGATCATTCTGTATAGGGAGATTTAGTTTTATAAAAAAAACAAAATTGCCCTTCAAACCGCAAGCATTTAAATTTTAATGTGCTAATTTTAATTAAGTTTAATTAATGCTGCTGAGCTTGGTAAATTTAAAGAACTTCAAATGACACCCCCAGAAGCTCTGAGACATCTTTCTTACTTGTCAAAACCTGCCTTCTGGCTGAATCTCAACTCATGCCTCAACAGAAATTGCTTACTCTTTAATCTTTCTGAATCCATGCTATCATTTATCCATTTGTTATATGAAATCCAATTTGTAATGGAATCTTCGTCCAATACTTTATCAGAGAGAGAGATGAGCTCCGAGATGATTCATTATCTTCAATAGTGCAACTGAGTTCTGTTGCCCTCCCCTAGCTCATAGGCAGGCTATGTCTTCTTGATGGCTTGCTCCAGTTCATTGTGAATCTTGTTATTTATATCACAATGGCTGCTTCAGGGCTGAAGGTTCAACCCTCTACTTCCACCTGTGCAAATTAGCATAGAGGAAAAGACTTGAAAGCCTAGTATCTAATCTTACAGGGTTTCCAGATTCGGTTTTTGGATTCTTGAAAAATATAGAGTAGATACCAACAGATGTCCTTTAAAACTCTAAGTGGAGGTAGAGTATAAAGCCTGATCATTCAGATTTAAGGTAGCAAAAACATTATAGAAGCACCGGTAATTGTGTTTTCTTAGTCTTATTTGCTGGTTTTCCCCTCTTTATCTCCATGATTTCCAAATTTTTCCTCAGTCAAGACTTGTCTCTGAAATCTAGGCCCATAATTCAACTGCCTTCTTAGATATAACACTTACTTTGTCAAAAATAGACTCTGGGAAATGTCCTTCCTTATAAACAAAACTGCTCTACCTGCAGTCTTTCCCATCTTAGTTGGTGACAAGTCCAATGCTCCATTGCCCAGTTCAAAAATCTTTAAATTGACTTCTCTCTTTATTACATAGCCATATCCAATCCTTTAGAAAATCCTGTCGGTTCTACCTTCAGAATATATTCAGAGTTGAAGCACTTCTTGCATCCTCTACTACAACACCCCAGGTCCAAATCACCATCATCTTAAACCTGGGCTATTCCAGTAGCTACCTAAATGGTCTCTCCACTTCAGCCCTTGCTCCCTTCACTCTGTTTTCAACAGAACAGCCATAAGTATCCTTTTAAAACATAAGTCAAATCAAGTCCTTCTATTTCAAAGCCTTCAGTGACACTCCATTTAATGCTGAGTGAAAGCCAAGGTATTGGTATTTTACAGTAGAAGTAGTGCTATGTCACAATAACTGTTATCTATGACACAAATTAGTCAGTTACTATAAAAAGGAAAAGAATAGGTGTTCCTTAAGAAACCCTCTAAATTTTTGTAGTGAAAAAGAAAGCTTGATAGAATTATACACAAAAGGCAAAATATAATTAAACATTGTTAATAGTCAACTCAACAAGCCAATATTAAGCATCCCATAAATAAAATAGCATGCTAGATAACTTGGGGGTTAAAATACATGAACTAGTTTTATAGGGACTCATGTTCATTTGAGTTGTGAACAATTTGGGGGTAAGTGCTAACATCCCTCACAGTTGAAAATCTGAGTACAACTTTTGATTCCCCCAAAACTTAACTACCAAGAGGCTACTGTTGATCAGAAGCCTTACCGATAGCATAAATAGCTAATTAACATGTATATTTGTACATCAAATGTGTTATGTACTGTATTCTTACAATAAAGTAACCTAGAGAAAATATTATTTAACAGATCAATGAAGAGAAAATATATTGACTATTCATTGAGCAAAACGTCTTGATCCTCATGATCTTGACATTGAGGAGGCTAAGGAGTAGGAAAAGAGGATGGGTTGATTTTGCTGTGTCAAGGTGGCAGAGGTGGAAGAAAATCTGTGTATAAGTGGATCCATATAGTTCAAACCCATGCTGTTCAGGGTCAGCTACTGACGCATATTCATACAGACACATGACATACAAGTGACTCTTGTAAGTCAGACTGTGATGCTTTAGTAAAGGTACAAAGTGCTAATGGAGCATAGATTTAGATATGAGAATGAATTGAGATTTAGGGTTCTAAACTTTGGATGAGATTTAGATAAGCCCTGTGGTTAAGGGTGAGTAGTGTTGCTAAAGAAAGAGATTGCAAAGGGAAGTAAAAATAAGAGAAATTACGCAAAAGGAAAAACATGTTTCCAACATACTTATGAATAAATAGTTAGAATGACTTAGGGGTAAAATGCCTAGTTGGGAGTGAGCACAGGGAAGTTGTGTGCAGGGCACAGGCAGAGACTTAAGATTTGAGTGAGTCGAGGACTGTTTATGCAGTATCTTCGATGTCAAGCCAAAAAGTGTATAGGCTTTTCTTTATTCCAGGGAGAACCATTAAAATTGTTGAGAGTGCCTTACTTTATTTACAGCTTTAGTTTAGTTTACCCAATTATAATTTATTAAATATCCAAATTGTCCTCGCTACTGTCCTAGATACCTTGATATTCATAAAATCACTTAGGTTTTCTGACAAAAATACAACGTCCAGGACCTATGTTCAGATATAATCTGGTAGGTCTGGCATGGGTCTCAGATATCCACATTTAACACAGGCCCACGAGTAATTCTTTGGGTAGTTGGTGTGAAGACCCTATTTGATGAAATACTGATGAACAGCATACAAAGTGGTAGAACCCTTGTTAAACTTGTGCTTTCAGTAAACCATATTTTAATCTGGGAGTCAAGATTTCTATTCCTAATCTGCAAAGATGAAAATACTTCAAAGGTATGTGATACTGACATAAAATACTTTATTGATGTATATGATTTTTAATTTTTATGAAGTGAAATGTGTCAATTTCTTTATTTCTTTCATAAATTTTGCTTAGAAAAATTGCTATGCCATTTATCTTTACAAAAAATCTGTAACTTATGGGTAAGTTTACATCAAAATTTTTTAGAATTAGTTTTTCTGTAAAGCAGAACATAATGCTCTAATTTAATTTTTGTCCCTGAAACCCACTAATTTCTCCAAACATTTGTTAAATATGCCATCCTTATAAAATCTACTTGTTACTTTTTCTTAATTATATGTCCCATAGGACATTAGATTAAAATTAGTCTGAAACTATAAATCATATTAATGTATAATTGGCTCTTCTTTTAAATATTAAAGCCTCAAAAAATCTGAAGAACAGTAAAATGAACATCACTGTGCTCCTCTCTTAGATTCAATAACTCCTTTCTCTGCTTGATTCCAGTCCCCCAGGATATCCATTTATCTCAAATAGAGGAAGGAAAGCTTGTATCCCCAGGAGAGAATAGAATCATAAAACTGTATTTATCTAGACCTTTTTTCAACAATGAAAGACACATTTCAAACTAGCTATGTACTTTGGGCAATTCATGTGGACCAGTGTTATGTGAATAGCACTGAAATCTGAGTTGGAGCCTTATATTCTAGACCAGGTTTTGTTCCTTACTCTCCATAAGACCAGTAATCTAGTCACTGATCACAGACTTCCACTTTTTCTTATTTCTAATGTGGAGACAATGATAGGTTAAAATAATGATAGGAAAAATGTGTTAGCACTGGGAAAAATACGTTTAGGTAAACATCTTTTGAACATTATATATACTGACTAGATGAGAGAAAGAGAGAGGGAAGGCTGAGAAACTATATAGAGATAAATAATATATAAAGCTAATGTTTAGGAGATAGTAAGATGACAGGAGAAATGACCGTATATTTTAAAATGCAAAGAAATGAACAAAAAGAACAAATGGTGAAATTCAGAGTGATCCAAACATGGGAACAGGCCTAGATATATAATTAATGATAAAAAGCAGGTAGGCAAATCACCAGGTCCTAAGTGCCATCTTGTACTCATGATCTATGTTAGAATGCAAGGCATTACATGATTTTCAGCAGTGATTTGTTATATTGATAATGCATGCCATGGAAGAGGCTGGGTAGTAATACATGATTTTCAAAATATTAAGTGGCCTGGAGTGGGTTCAGTTTATTAGTAATGGATAGTTAACACATGTGCAATCCCTCCTTTCCAGAAGGCAACGGCTGGAGATGACAATGACAATACTAAAGGTGTTAAAAAGAAGACAGAGAGATGATCAGACCTAAAAAATGGGCAGATAACATACTGATGGAGTCATGCATGGTGAGCTGGCAATAAGTGATGGAGGCAGAAAGTCCTGATTAGCTAATAAATATTGCTCCTTCCTTTCTATTGCCACTGTCGCTCCTCCAATTGGCAAAGAATATTCATTAGCTGAGTGTCTCTGTTGTCCAGTCCACTCCTCTCCTGTCACATTTGACTAATTATGGGATATCAAATCCCTAAATCAGTTCTGTGGTTAATTGGTGGGATAAAAAGCCCACAGAAAGCACTTTAAATAATTCCCTTTGTTGCAGTGACAAGAGAGCTGGGACTGAACTTGAGTATTTGTGTTGGAGATGTTCAAAATCTTAACACTAGCACATAGATACCTCAGAAGAAGAACTACCACCTGCACTCCATTTGAGGTTATAATTTTCTTAGGATAGTCAACAATTAAATAGCTGTCAAAATGTGGATTTTATGGGAGTAAGACTGAATTCAATTTTTCCACAAACTGACTCTCTTCATGGGTGTACGCTGCAATCAACAGCTTCATCAATTTCCCAATCACCTAGGCTTAAAGAACTGCACATCATCTTTTATTCCTTCCTTCACAAGTCAGCAATAAAAAGCAAAAATGCTAACAATAGTTACTGAGAACTGATTGTCGTGCATCGTACTACATAATTTACTTAATTACCTAACTTTATCCTGGCAAAAATCCTATGAGCAAAGTCTTATTAGCCAACTATCCAGAGGAGCAAAGCAAGACTGATGAAGATTAAGTGACTTGCCCCAGGTTTCCCTGCTATGTCAATCAAAATCCACAGAAACTAATTCCCATTTTACACACACACACACACACACACACACACACACACATCTATCTATCTATCTATCTATCTATCTATCTATATACACACACAAAGGGCAGAAAAACATGTTGAAGTGTAATATACTATGCAACAGGCAAAATCCAGAAAGTAGAAAATTTTGGAGATCTTCAATTTATATTTAGATTGGAAAGAAATCGGGTAGCTCAAAGAATCGACATAAAATCTGAGAAACCAGGCTTGGCAAGGACAAGCCAGGAGATAGGGCATTGAGCATTCTCACTAACTAGGAAATTCTCAATATCGTGGCCACCAAATTCTTGTTTACTTCTTTTAAAAATCTTTTAAAAACCATTTCATTGTATATTAAAACACAGACATGAAACAAATAGATAGCATAAATGAGATATGATAAAGCAGACACCTTTGCACGTACCTGGCAACCACCCCCAGACACCCAGCCAATGTCTCTCTGTCCCTCTGATTCTCAATCCACTCCCCTCTCTTATACCTCAATTTTATCTTAATGCCTTCCTTGAATTCCTTTATGATTTTTTCATTCAAATGTGCATCTCCAGACATTACAGTTCATTTTTTCCCATTTTAAAATATGTATGTCTGTTACATCTCTTTTAATTTACAGTTTCCCTCTTCATCCCTTTCTTGTCCTTAAAATTTATGTGTTGAGCAGGCAGATACTTTTGACCTGTCACATTTCCTAAAGTCTGGATTTTGTTGATAACATACTTTACACTATAGTTCAACAGGTTGTTGTTGTTGTACTTATTTAATTTAATCCTTTATATGTCACATCTGTGTTCTATCTTTTTACTTCTGCAATGAAAATCCTGCTTCGCAAGGACACAAGGGATGATGACATTAAACTATCAAACAATTGTCATTTACTTACCCGAATTACATACACACAGTCCACAGTAACAATACTACCATTATTATTATAAATACTGAGAATAGTTTATGCCTTTACACTTAAAAGCCAATTTAGCTGGATATAAAATATTTGGCTCATATTTTCTATCCTTAATCTCTCTTGATATACAAAATTTGTTATTCCATTTTCTTCAGGCATATAACATTTCTGTATAGTTTTGCTTCCCTTATAAGTTACCTTTTTGCTTGAATATCTTGGAGGTTTTATATTTCTTTCTTTTTCTTTAAAGTTCAATGATTTTTCTATATTATTATATATTTTGATGTTGAGGATTCTAGGTTATATAGTGTCCAATTCAATATGTAGCTCAACTCTTTTTTAATGTAATAGATTTTTCTTTAATTATAATTTACTATTTTCTTTGTTATGTTATTTTAATTTTTTTTTTTGGAGACTCCTATCATCTATAAGTTCAATATTTTCTGTCTACCTTTTATATTTGTTACTTTCTGGAAATGTTTTATCTCTATTTCTTGTTGATTTTTCAATTTTCCTTCCTTTGCAACTTCTATATCTTCTACGGCACAATCATTTTGTTTATCCCTCTTATGTTCTTTATAATTTAACCTTTGTATTAATTTTTTTCTGCTGCATAACAAGTTGTCACAAAACATAATGACTTAAACCAACGATAAACATTATCTCTCACCACTATTCTGAGTGAAGAATTTCAGGCATGGCTTTGCTGAGCAGTTGTGACTTAGAGGTTCTTAGGAGGTTGCAGTCATCTAGAGACTTGACTGAGGACAGATTCACTTCCAAGGTATCTAACATATATGGCTGGAAAGATGGTGCTGGCTCCTGGCAGAAGGTCTCAGTTCCTCTCCACGTTGGCCTTTCCACTCGGCTGAACGAGTGAGCTCAACACATGGAAGATAGCTTTTCCCAAAACAAGAGATAATAAGGGCAAATGGAAGATACAGTACTTTTTACAGCCCAGACTTGTAAGTCTGGTCTGCAACAGTCCATCTCTTCCATAGTACTCTTGATTAGTTCTGTAGCGGTGTATAGAATAGTACCATAGAAAGACACAAACATTAGGAGACAAAGGTCAGTGGGGTCCGTCTTGGAGGCTGGCCATTACATCTTAAGGTCTGAAATAATTTAAAAAATGATATATACATGTATGTTATCTATATTCATATATATATACACACACATACTTCAAGCATTCTGTCACCTGCTCTATGAGTTTTTCTAATTCCAAATTGTTGTTTATATCTTGTATCTATTTTTTAATGTCTGCTAGTTCTTTTCAATATATAAAGTTACTGTTTGATCTGTGCTTTGAGCAAGTCTTTCTGGTGTGCTTTTGTTACTGTGAACATGTTATTCTGTTCATTATTATTTTTCTCTTATGATAATTTTTATAAGATTTACCTTTGGTATGTTTCTATTGTTTATTTTATATATAATCACTTTTCTTGAATTTTTAGGAGGTGTGGCTTAGAGTAGCTACTATAATTTCATGAAGATTACTCTTCCACAGTGTTCAAAAATACATGTGTCTTGCTTTCCAAGATATTTTGGTTCTGTTCCTTTCTCCGAATTTTATTTGGACCTCTTTTTTGTTACATTTCTGTTCAAATTTGAATCCACTCCCAGAAGTTCCTCCTAAATGTAATTCTTACCTAGAAGGGAATCCTAATGGGTAGTTTATATTGTTCAGAGGGTGTAGACTATTCCAGTTTCTTCAGGCTTTACTGCAGAAAGTTTGTATTAATCCAGTATTAAATTGGACAAAACCCTTCCAGTTTTAGCTGCTGTTATTAATAATCCTCTGTGCTTTCTAGGGAATATCTCTTGCCTATTTTTGAGATTCCACTCTTCTCAGTTCTGTTAGATGTCCTGTTGGGGCCCTGTGCTTTCTCATGCACAGAGGTGGTTGCCATCCACATCAAATGGCTATTGGTAATTTGTCTCCACCATCATACTTGGAGTTCAGGGGATGCCTTGACATCTAATTTTTTGGTGTAAGTTGTCCGTAGGTTTTTAATTTTTGCTAATTTAGTTGTCCCCCTTTGTTTTTATTTTGAGATTCAAAGAGATTCAAAGCTATGCTGCCACTGCCTACCATATCCAAAATCTGTTCAGCGACTGCAATCTCAATCTGAATGCTGCTCCCATTAATATTTTCTCAAATGCCCTTACATAATTCTTTCACTTCCTCAGAGTCTGTAATCCTGTGCTTGAACATCTGATTGCCTGGCCTATGGGATGCGCTGCTGTCGATGGGCAATGAGATGAAATATAGGGTACTAAGTGTTTATTCTGCACCAAGTACCCTCACACACACGTGTACACACACAAACACACATACAGGCCGTGTGTATTTTCTTATATTAAAAAAATAGATGATTCTGATTCCCATGTTTTAGTGTACCAGAAAAGGTCCAAGACTTTTTTTTTTTTTTTTGAGACAAAGTCTCACTCTCTTGCCCGGGCCAGAGTGCCATGGCATCAGCTTAGCTCACAGCAACCTCAGACTCCTGGGCTCAAGGGATCCTCCTGCCTCAGCCTCCCAGGTAGCTGGGACTACAGGCACATGCCACCATGCCCAGCTAATTTTTTTCTATTTTTAGTTGTTTGGCCAATTTCTTTCTATTTTTAGTAGAGATGGGGTCTTGCTCTTGCTCAGGCTGGTCTCGAACTCCTGAGCTCAAACAATCCGCCCGCCTTGTCCTCCCAGAGTGCTAGGATTACAGACATGAGCCACCATGCCCAGCCGGTCCAAGACTTTTGAACTTCCATTCTTCTATGTCTTAATAATCCTGAATCACTATTTCAAAAGCTATAGGCAAAAATCTAAAATGAAGACCACTAATGCATACCATATACAGCAGAAGGTGAAAGAAAGATTAGAGTCTGCACTTATCTTACCTTCGCATTTTCGGCACCTAGCAGATTCTATGCATGGCAAGTTTTCTAACAATTAGAATGAATTAATTTATCCCTCCATAGCAGCATATTTTACACACATGTACAGACAGAAACACACATATACCCATTCAGTTTTATACTTTAAAAGGATATTTACATTGTCTTTTTTTAGGTAAACATTTATTGAAGGGCAGAAATATATGGATCATTTTCATTTTATGGCTTAAAAGGAAGAAAGTAACTAAACAATAAAAACAGCAATTCAAAATAATAACAGCTAACATGTATAAACACCTGATTTTTTGTCATACTATATTCTTTGCATGTTTTTATTTAAAATAATTACAACAACTCCCCAAAATGTAGACTCCACTTCACTTTACAGATAAAAATATGTGAAGTTCAGAGTGATGATGTAAGTCAAGGGTCAGCCTGTTTTGAGAAATACAATTGTACTTATTGTTTATGGCTGCTTTCACTTTACAATGTCCGGATTTACTGCTTGTAACAAAGGCCATATGGTCCACAAAACCTAAAATATTTATTATTTGACTCTTTATAGAAAAACATTGCTATGCCCTGAAGTTACTTCGAAGTTTACTCAGTAGAAAATTATAAAGACTAAGTTTAATGCAATTCTGTCTGTCTCTGAATCCCATTTAGATGGGATTTAGATGGAACATCAGACTCAGGTTTTCAGTCCCAGTTTGACTAGGTGCTAGCTGTGGAGCCAGGAGAAACTCTCTAAACCTCTCTTACACTTAGTGTTCTCATCTGTAAAATGGGGATAATAGTAGTATCCACCTGATGGTGTTATTATGAAAATCAAATGTGCTGATTTACATAACACCTTTGTCACAGGGTCCGTTACCTTGTAATTGGTTAAAAGGGTATGTTCTACTATTACCACCATTACTCCTATTTTCATGATAACTATTACTTTTCCTACTGCTATTATTAGTTTAATACAAGGCATTCCTATGACTTCATAGTTATTTTATTGCAAAATGGCTTTTACAAAACCTATTTCTTATTTACTATTTTGTGCTTTGTCTACTTTTTTCACTGTTTCAGAAATGGGTGTGTTATTATTATATTTTTCTTATTCATATTGAAGTAATGACGGTCTTGATGTAGGTCAAAGCCAAGACCTACATCAAGGTCTTGGCAGAAAATGTGATTTTTATGTATGTGTGGTTATGCTGGCAGGATGTCTAGCAAAGAATAAGGGATGCATGATTACTGGATTAATGTCGAAGCATTTAAAAAAATGTCACATATGGCAGATAAGGACCAATACAAAAGACCACTTCATTTTCTAGGGCAATAAAAGGCAATAGATGTTTTGTTTTCGTGAGAGAATCAATAAAAACTACTTAAATCTGATATTTCAGATCTTAGTAACTAATCCTTTCATCTCTGCCTATTTACATATTGTACTTGTCGTCTGTTAGTGAGCATCCCGCTTCTTTTTGACATACACTTGGCACTCCCTTCCATTAAAATAACTAAAAAGATTTTCCCTCTGAATTATTTCCCACCCTATCGTAATTTCGGGAAACCTGAATCTTTCCATAATGAAGTATTCAACTGTAAGTAAGACGGTCGGCCTGTACCATGCAAAGCAAGCTCACTTATAAGAATCCTGCAGGGAACAAAAAAAAGGAGAGGCACGGAGTCTCATGTGCTTTTGAAATTAATAGCTGGCACATTTTGAATCACAGCACAAGAGAGACAAAACAGAAGATCTATATTAATAGACTTGAATCTATACCTAAAGGGACACAGTGAGAGCAAGGAGAAAATGAATTTAATCTTTGTTTGCTCCAAAAGGATCTTGATGAAGGTGAAGTAAGCTGTGCAATGAAATAACAAAGTTGCTGCACATGAATATCCTTCTTTCTCAGGGTAGAGAGACATGTTTATTAAATTTGGAAAACAAGGAAAAGCAAAGCATCTGTTAGACAGACAATGAGCTCTTATTGAAAATTGTAAATATTATTAATAATTCATCTAGACACTCAACTAATTAGGAAACTAGAGAGAAACACGGTGGATTTTTGAAAAAGCTAGTAGATCAGTGGTAAAGATAACAGTGTTAAGCTTCAGTGAAAGTGGAATTTCCTACCTCTGTAAACTAGCACAACCTTGATCCACTTATTAATTAATTCAAACATGCCTTGTGTATTAGAGGCTGAGGGTATGAATGTGAGAGAGAAATGGTGATTTTGAGTTTAATTTGGTTATAAAGAATATGTTTTATATGATTTCAATCCTTTTAAATTCATTTAACTTTTTGTGACCCAAAATATGATTCATCTTTCTGAATGTTCTGTGTGTGCTTTAAAAGAAGGTTTATTCTGCTAACCTCGAGTGGAGTGTTTTAAAATGTCAAATAGGTCAGATTGGTTGTGAGAGTTGTTCAGGAATTTTACATCCTTATTGATTTTCCCTCGAATTTCTCTAAAACTGTTATTATTTTTTCTATAAGGTCCTTTAATTTTTGAGAGAGGAGTGTTGAAATACCCAACTAAAATTGTAGCTTTTTCTATTTTTCCTTCCAGATTTTAAAAATGTATTTTGTGTTTTTTGTACCTCTGCCATTGAATGCGTACACATTTGGAGTCTTTATATCATCTTGATGAATTGATCCCTTTATTCTTATGAAATGTTCCTCTTTATCCCTGGTTATGTTCCTCGTTCTGACGTCTAGTTTGTCTACTGTTAGACACTCAAGCTTTCTTTTAATTAGTGCTTACATGATAGATAGTTTTCTATCCTTTACTTTCCACACACCCACAGACACAGATATGTATGTGTATAAAGTGTTCTTAAATATATATACACACACATACGTATTTATATATATGTAATAACATTATACACACACACACACGCACACACACACACACATATATTTAAAGTACAGTTCCATTCATTGAAATCCAATCTGACAAACCCTGGCTTTAAATTGGAGTGCTTAGACTGTTTACATTTAAAGTAATTATTGATACAGCTGGATTTGAATTTACCACCATATAATTGCCTTTCTATTTTTCCCAACTGCACTTTTTTCTTTTTTGTTTCTTTCCTCCTTTTGATTTTCCATTTTATCCACAATTGACTTACAATTCACAACCCTTTGAGTGTTTTGTTTTGTTTTCTTTTGTCCTGTTAGTTGTTCTAGAGCTTACAATTACTATTATACCCCTCCATTTGTTGTGCAAGATCCTTCAAATAATTTATCTTCATCCCCCACTCTCTGAGTTCTTTGTGCTACTATTGTCATACATTCCAATGATAATTTTACCTTTTTTTTAATAGGTATTAATATTTTCCTGTGAGGCTACTACTTATTTTTTGTTGGTTTATAATTTTTTATTTTATCATGAGAATGTGATAAAAATTTTTTTATCCTTTAATTTTTTTGTTTTTTAGTCTAGAGAGGCTCTTTCTAGATATACTAAGGGAAGTTAAAATTAACATAATACCATAAAATAGTGATCAAAGTCTTATTTGAATCAAAAAATACATAATTGGTACAGATATGCTAATGTTGACTTTCCAATATATTAAAATTGATTAATGCTAAAAAAATCCCTCCTTGATAGCATGCAACAGAATATGAATTAAATTTTTTTTTTCTTTTGATTCTGCCACAGTGACATTACACTACCATTTCTTGAGCCCAGTATTTTGCTTTCAATTTGTACAAGATGTGTTTTATACAATTTGATGTTATGAGTTGCAAGGTAATATCAGGGGGATAAATTATTTTACCTCCCTCCCCTGCTTTCCTTTTCCTGAATGATTGGGATTCATTGAAACATCCTAATTTTCTTCTTGGATGGTGTTTAGAATTTGAATATATTAGGCTTCATAGCTTTTATCTAAGATATGTATTCCATGAACCAATTCACTTAAAATAAAAAGCAGAGTACAACTGGAAATGAAAACCAACAATAGCAGCACTCTGAGAAAGTTCAGATGTCAAAACAGTGACAAGCTTCTGCACAGCCAAAGAAACGGTCACAAGAGCAAACAGACAATCTACAGAATGGGAGAAAATTTTTGCATGCTACAAATCCGATAAAAGGCTGATAACCAGAATCTATTTAGAACTCGGGAAAATCAACAAGAAAAAATCAAACGATCCTATCAAAAAGTGGGCAAAGGACATGAATAGAAACTTTTCAAAAGAAGACAGAATAATGGTCAAAGAACATATGAAAAAATGCTCAACATCTCTAAACATCAGGGAAATGCAAATTAAAACCACATGAGATATCACTTATCTCCAATGAGACTGGCCTTTATCAAAAAGTCCCAAAACAATAAATGTTGGCGTGGATGCAGAGAGATAGGAGCACTCATGCACTGTTGGTGGGACTGCAGACTAGTGCAACCTCTGTGGAAAGCAATATGGAGATATCTTAAAGAGATACAAGTAGAAGTACCATTCGATCCAGCAATCCCATTACTGGGCATCTACCCAAAAGAGCAAATGATACTGTATAAGAAAAACACCTGCACCCGAATGTTTATAGCAGCACAATTCACAATTGCAAAGATGTGGAAACA
>CAUYSK010087632.1:0-31893 GCA_963575035.1 Avahi laniger | reverse complement strand
ATTTCTTTCTATTTTTTGGTAGAGATGGGGTCTCGCTCTTGCTCAGGCTGGTCTCGAACTCCTGAGCTCAGAACGATCCGCCCACCTCGGCCTCCCAGAGTGCTAGGATTACAGGCGTGAGCCACCGCGCCCGGCCTGGAAGGCACATTAGAGTAGTGTGTTGAAGTGTAGGCATCACAAACACAGAAAAACAAACATCGCATGTTCTCACTTATATGTGAGAGCTGAAAGAATGGATCTCATGAAGGTAGAGAGTACATTGGTGGTTATCAGAGGCTGAGAAGAGGGGAGATAAAGAGAGATTGATTTAATGGATATCAATATACACTCCGATAGAAGAAATTAAAAAAACAATTCTTTTGCCGTTAAAAAAAAGAAAAAGCATGGGCATTGGGGTCATCAGATTTGCATTAGAATTCTGTCCCTGACATTGCCAAGCTGTATGAACTTATGCAAGTTTCTTAAACTCTGTAAGTCCCGTGTGCTTGTCTGCAAAGCAGGAATCATAATGTTAATAGTTACTACTGATGCTTGTATGTAAACACAATGAATGTAAAGCATTTAGCATAGTGCCTAGCACATAGTAAATTTTTTTTTAAAAAAGTGGTCTATTATTACATAAGTTAGGCCTTGATGGGAAGAGAGAATTTGAACAGGCAGAGAGTTGGGAAAAGGCTGGCATTTCCGATGAGAGGTATACCAGACTCGAACAATGGGATGAGCATGGCGCAGGTGGGAGTACTAGGAAACAAATGTGCATGAAAGGGAGGAGGGAGAAGGTTGGGCTTATGGGATGGATCTAAACAAGTAGTTCCCAGCTTTGAGCCATGGGGCAAGCATGGGATGTGGAGTTATCACAAGGAATCCTCAAATCCATTAGTGCCCCAAACGATGCCTTCAACTGAATATATATTAACATTACCTACCACTCCTGAATATGAATACGTGCCGCAATTCATGAAACACAAATTTATTTAAAAGAGATAATGAATTAATAGATATTTTAACTTTTATCAGTGGATGCTGCTCTTCAGGTCTTAACTTGAATCTTACTTCTTCAGAGAGGTTTTCTCTGGTTCTACTGCCTGATATAGTTCCCATGTCCTTTGACTCTAGTCCCTTATTCTGTTCCAATTTGCTTCACGGCACGAAAAGCAACCTGACGTTCTATTATGTATTTGTTTACTCCCTGGCTCTTCCTTTTAAATATAAGCTACTATGAAGGCAAGGATTTTGCCGTATTCGTTATCATCACTCCAGCCATAGGACCTGTGCTTACACAAGGAGGGCTTCAGGAAATATTTGCTGAAAAGATAAACAGAGTCACAAAATACTAGTTTCAAATGCACACTACAAGGCAAATTAATTGACTATGTGATATGCAGCCATTTTCATCTTCTCAGTGAATAATTAAAATGAAAATAGCATTAGAAGATTCTTGACTTCCTCTTTATAGTCATCATTGGCTCTTTGCCTGAAATGAGACTTTGTATTAATAAATGAGATGCCACAGAAGAATTGGGCCAGCTGCAATGAGACACACAAGAGGAAAACGAAAGGCTTTATCCTAAAAGGCTTCAGCTTAAACGTGAAAGAACATTGCTTTGAGATACAAGTACATAACACAGCTATTCCTTCAGTGCTCAAATGATAAAGACATTAATCAAAGCTTCCTCTAACCCCAAACAAGTTAAACCTCTAGCATATTATTTAAGATTAGGTAATGTGTGTTGTCACTCAGATGCCAGCTCATCTATTACCAATCCATTTTGAACTTGTACAACCTCAAGACAAAGAACATAAGTCATGAGATTACCTAAATGTGTAAGAGAAACAAAATCTGTTCTAATTTGTTAATCAATCAGATCATCAAAGGATATATTTAGCATTTGATAAACATTAATGTGACCCAAAATACTCAATATATAGTATTACATCAGAAGACATCTGAATTTTTACTATCACTGTCATTATTTGAGCCCTTATCATGTTTATTGGGTTCCCTGCCCTTTTACTCTGACATCTGCAGACCCAAATCCATTAGATTGCCACTGATTGTAGGGAGAGAGTTGATATCTCCACTAAAATAATTTATGCATCTGAACTTCCCTTTCCCAAAAGTTTGATAAGGTTGTTTTCACTTTATTTTCTTCCCGTAAGAGGAGTGGCCATGATACGTTCTTTTCTTCTCCCAAATCTCGCTGTAATTCTTTAAACGTAGTACATTAGCAAATTTGCTCTGGATATTTGATAAAGAATGCATAGTATGCATGAATATAAATCCCAGTAGTAAGCAAACAAATAATTGCACACGGAATAACCTGTTTATCAGTGTATTCTCCTGTTGCTACATCAGAGTTATTTCTGACATGTCTATCGCTAAAAAATCCTGAGCTCCACCTCTTGCAAATCAAGTATCTTTTCAGTGCTAGTGACTTGAATAGTTGCATGTGTAACTCACTTCCATCCACCATACCATCTGTTGCCTACAAAGTGTAGAGGTTGGAGTCAGGAAATTTGTCACAGTTCTCCAAGTGGGACAACCTCCTCTACTTTCTCGGAGTCTAGTAAATGTGATTCTCTCTTCTGTTCCTCTTTTGTCCCTCTATCGATTAACTATAAGTAAACCCCCAAAGATCCCTTACTACAATTTAAAACTGTTGTTAATCCTTTTAAATAAGATGCATAGGATTTGACTCTAGGAGGGGAGGCTAATGGTAGCAGATCTTAGGATGGCAAACTGTCTGGATTTTCTAGAAAACAGAGCAAAAAACCGCACTTCCTTGATGTGATATGCAATTCGAGGGAGGAAGGACTGAGGGAAAGGAGACAATAGAGCTAGAAGGGATGGAGAACCAATGTAAGTGGTACACTACCAACCTAGCTAGAGCTTCATATCAAGCTAGTGGAATATCTCTGCAGAGTCTATATGAGCTACTGTGTTTCTGAATAATCTGTCTAGGGACAGGAAAGGAGAAGAATTTATCCACCTTCTTCCATCTGCCATTGGAAAAAGTTCACCCTATGGTGTATCAACTTTGACACACGTTTGGGTTATACCACCTGGTCCCTCCAGCAACTTGCCCCTCTAGTGGGCAAAGCAATGCAGGATACGATTGCTTTGGGAGGCTCAATCCACAAACATCAAGACAGCATCTACAGTGGAAGTCACATTGCACAGAGTGAGCTAGTGCATGGAAGCAACTCAGTGACACTTGCCACCTGTCCATGTATAGTCTGCAGCCTCACAGACCCAGCTGGGCAAGCCAGCACACCTCCGCGGTGTCTCACAGGCAACAGGAAAACCCCGGGTGGGAAGCAACAGATGCTTAGTAGAGAGTGAGGCAACATCCTGTCAGGTCCTGTCTGAAAACCCCACGAGGAACTGGGAGCAGGCACCTCCCAGTGGAACTGGCTGGCCAAGCAAGTGTAGTACCATGAAAACATGGTCCCCACTGTGAAGATCTATAAGGTTTCCTCCAAGAAAGTCTGAGAGCCTTCCTCTATGGTCTACACAAACGTGGTAGGTGCCAGGCAATCTGGAGTGTCATCGGGAGCATTCTATGGAAAATTACAGTCTAGAATTCAAGCGATTTCCAAACTGGGTTCAGCCAGTGACCCAACAGAGCTGGAAGGGAATGAGATCATGATAAAGGATTGTAGTTGTGAGAAAGAACTATTTCTGGAAATTGAGCCTCTAAAAAAAGCGAGAGAATAAGTCATTCTTAATTCTAAATTGTTCAAAGTAAATTTTTTGAAGGTATCTAACCATTTTTCAGTATTCTCCAAAGTGAGGAAATGTTAACCAAAGCAAATAGATTACACCTGCACCAACCGTGGGGAATGGGAGGCACTGAGAGGTAATGAAAAGAAAACCGCTTGGAAATAATAACAACTGGATTTCAATTCCAATTCCGTTACTCATATTATGACCTGAGAAGTTTATTCAACCTCCCTGATCTCAGTTTGCTCTCCAGTTTAATGGGAATAAAGTATACTTCACAGCACTGCAAGGATCAAGGAAATGAAGTACCAAAAAGTGCTCAGTACCACAATTGGAAATCAGCAAATTTAATTACATCAGAAACTACTCCTGAATCGTACTTCTTCACACACTTTTTTTTCCTCAAATATTTAATCTCGAATATGCGCGCAGGTAGATCTCTTCCATCAGCTACCTAACACCACTCAGTTGGGCATGAAATGATTTTGCTTTGGAGTCATTAAAAATTCAACCAAGATGTTATAAACATTATATGAGGAATGACTGTTCTTGGGCTTAATAATAATACTTAGCATTTAGTAAGCACTTCCTGTGTAACAGGTGCTGAATTAAGTGTTTTAACATTGATAATCTTATTTAACTTTTCAATAGACGTATAAAGTAGGAACAGGCCTGCTAAGTAATTTGCATGGCCTAGTAAAAAATGAAAATGCAAGGCACCTCAAACTTTTTCATTTAAAAATATTTTATAAAAACAAAAAAAAATATTTTATAACATATAGGCCGGGCACAGTGGCTCATGCCTGTAATCCCAGCACCCCGGGGGGCCGAGGCGGGAGGATCGCTCAACGTCAGGAGTTCGAGACCAGCCTGAGCAAGAGAAGACCTCGTCTCTATTAAAATTAGAAAGAAATTAATCGGCCAACTAAAAATATATAGAAAAAATTAGCCGGGCATGGTGGCGCATGCCTGTAGTCCCAGCTTCTCGGGAGGCTGAGGCAAGAGGATCGCTTGAGCCCAGGAGTTTGAGGTTGCTGTGAGCTAGGCTGATGCCATGGCAATCACTCTAGCCCGGGCAAAAGAGTGAGAATCTGTCTCAAAAAAAACCAGAAATCCTAAACTCTTTGAAGAGTTCTAATAACTCCGTGATATGCTTTATTACAGTGTCCATATGTGTGCCTTTATTTTGTGATAATTTACTGGCAAAGTTTATTGTTTAAATGTTGGCAGTCCCTATGTCAATGCTCAGGCTGGAGAGTTAATATTTGTGCAGCCACTGGAGAGACAGATTTGGGAACAGACAGACAAGCTGGTTTTCTATCTGTAATCTCAGTCCTTCCTCCATGCGAAGATCCTCATTTCTCCAAGGCTATTGCCATTCCTGCTTCTCTCTCTGCTGCTATCGCCACCATTGCTGTTATCATCCTGGGCCGACTTCCCACCCTGGCGACTCACGCAGGTCTGCAGCACCCTGACCTGTCCCAGGTAAGCAGGTGCACACCAGACCACCAGAACAACTGCTCACTGTGCTCCCTGCCCATTGTACCCAGGACCTGAGCCCAGAGGTGTGGGCACTGCTGCTTGACCACAACTCCATGTCGATGCTCTCACCCAGTGGTATTGCCTCTGCCCACACGCGTGTTGAAACATAAAATTACTAAGACTTTCAAGATGGCGACAATAGAACATTAAACCCAGCAAGGGCACTTCAGGTGGGAGGTGCTCTCTGAGACTACACAAGCTGCACTCACCTGAAGCCATCTCTGGAGTAGAGACTCATTACCCCTATTAAAAACTCTGTAAACTAAGGTTCAAAAAGTCACCTGCCCAAGGTTATATAATTAGTAAGAAGCAAAGCCGGAAATTAAATTCAGATTAATCTAATTAATTAATCTAATTGTCTAATCCGGAGATTAACCTCTTAGTTGCCATGCTCTGCCCGAGAGGAAGTCTCAGTAGGAACAATTTATTCATACATCCCCAGAAGGGAGAAGAGGACAAAACATGTGGATTCAGAGGAAGGCAGGCTCCTCGATGAGTGTGGAAATTCACTTCTGATGTACTTCTATTTCTTCACCAAAATAAGTGACAAAGCCATCAGCTGTGTGAGAATGAGGAGGAGATATTTAAAAAGAACAGGTGTAAAATAATTTCTGGGAGAGTATGAGTAAGAATAGAATATAGCCATGTAGTAGGATTGTTACATAGCATTTGGGGGTCACTTCAGATTAGGGTCATGAATTTAAGGAGGGACGAGAGTTTAAAGTATATACAAGGGAGTGATTATAAAGACGGACCATATCATTTAAACTCAATAACAAAGGAAGTGAGGACTTGATATGAGTGAGAGACTATGAAACGATGAAAGGATCAATGAATTGAAGATTCTGGTGGGGTCTAAAAATTATTGGAGTCAGGTTATTAAAGGGAGTGAGCTACGGATAGGCAGAGTGCATGATAATGTCTTTAAGGTTTCCTCCTCCTTAGATAATCATGTACTGTATCTAGAAACGAAGTTCTGAGTTCTATGTTATTTCCTCTTAGACTTTTAAAAATATTGCTCTACTTCTCCTTTTGCGTTCTGTGTTTTTAAAGGTTAAACTATTTTTCTATATGTTTGGTTCAATAAATTTTCTCTTAATCATTGATGTTCTTAAATTTTACTGAAATATTTTATAGATGAGAACTTGTAAAAACATCTTATCCTACTTTAAAGTCTTCCGGTGATCTAATCTGCAGATTTATATCTTCAATTCTTAGACTTTCTTGACTATTATTTGTTATAATGTTTTCTTATCTCCACTATTTCCTTATAAAACTCCTATGAAATATGTTTTTATCTTATTCTGTGTTTTTATGGGTACCTAAAATACCAATAAAAGGGTAATACCCCTTCCATGTTAAATAAGAAATCCTTGGACCCAGAATTTTAACCACCATTGTTAAATGACTCTATTTGTTCTAGATATTTATTCACAGTAATACCTGCAGTTGTTCTTTAACTGGAGATTTAAAAAACAACAAAAATATTAAATGAGACTATCTTAAAAATATAATTATTATAAAAAGTAAAATATTTAAAAAATATATAATGAGTTATATCTAGCTTATTAAATAGTTACCTAACAACATACTGAATATACAAGTAAACAACGGCCAGCTCATAGTTAAAAATGGAACTCTGATCCATTGCCTGGATCAGCCAGCCCAGAAAGTCAACCAAAAATCTGCAGCAATCAGTTCCGGAAGCCAAACATCCTCTGTAATGGTCAGTGCGAAATGACCAGCATTTGATTACTAATTTAATTAATAACAGCTTCCCTAATATTTGCCCCACTTCTAACTTAGGACCAACCAGAGAAAGTTGAATATGCATTCCAGCCAAGCAAATAAGATACCTCGCTTTTAGTTAGTCCTCCTACATTTTTCTGTGCTAACAGCCTCCAGTGAGGGCATTCTGAAGGTATCCCTTTCCCGCTGTTCTGCTTGTCTTTGAGTCTCCATCAAACACAAATTATGGTGGTTGACTCCCTTGCTTTAATAAACTCTGAACAGTCTTTGCTTGTTCTCGTTCGGGTGATCTTTGTTTATTTCTACCCTAGAGCATATATCATGGAGTATAATTCCAGCATGAAATTCCAGTGCTTTATTATTAAAGAATTGTTTAAACCTTGGCCGAGTATACCTAGCAAAAATGTCTCAAAGATCATATTTTAGGTACAGTGTTTATGTGCAAAGTCTTTGAGTGAGTAATTAATTTATTACTTCAACAAAATTTACATCCATGTGCCAAGCACTGTCGTAAGCACTGGAGAGGCAACACTACACGTTTTCATTCTATTATTTAATTGATAAGTGAATATATATATATACATATTTATGTACATATACATATTACATACATATGCAACTCACTGAAATTGAGTAGGCTGAGAAGAAGCAGTTATGAGGGAGAATTATTAATAGTTATGTTTGGGACATGTTAAGTATAAGATGCCTATTTGAAATAGAAGTGAATATGTTGAGTAGAGATTTAGATATTCAAGCCTAGAGTTCAAAGAAGAGATCAGAACTGGAAATATAAGTTTGGAAATCATAAACATATATACAGTATATTTGAAGAGAAAGGAGTGAGAGTTGATGTATTATTATTAAAGAAAATACATAACAGCTGAGACCTGAGAACTTGTAAGATTTAGCAATTGTAATCTTCCCAATTGCTAAATTGGGAAGGACTGGTAGAGGATTCACCAAAAGGTTTCTGAATCTGACAGACTCAGAACAACTCTGAACAACTGATAGCAGTTGTGAAGGGTCATATAAATCTTAGTTGATTCATGTTTCAAGTATTAGATACAATCTACTAGTGCACTCATAGTACAGTATATGGTAGTTTGAACATATCTTCTTTGTTAAATAGCAATAATTTAAAGCCAAAATACAGTTACACATTATTTTCTTGGGATATTTGCTTAACAACCTTTTGAATTAGATGTTTGAATCAAACACTAAAGCTGTTGTAAATAATTTAATTTATGTAATAATGTCTGCTCAACCCTCAAATCTTCAGTGCCTTGAAATGGTAGGAATCAGGTCATGAAATGGTAGGAACTGGATAAATTTTAGTTCCATGCCGTAATGTTTCATTACCAAGTATTTAATAACCACAAAGCCATTTTCTGTACTTGCAAAGAACACTCTAAAAATTCTTACTGTAGGGAATATCTCCTGTTCGTTCTCTTCAGCAGCACAAAGACATATACATGAGGAAAAAGATATTTCTTGAAATAAGGATGCCCTATGCAAGTTCTTTCATCAATATTTTCACTTCTGACTTACTGGGAGGCTTTGGTCAAACTGCATAACCCTGTTTAAGGTGAGCATGGTAATGTTTTCTTTCTAAAGTTGGAAACTGTAAGACCTCATGAGATACGTGTTGTTCAAAGAGCTCTTGGGAAGGCAGCCAGGGATAATGATAGTGGTGCTCACAGGTGTGTTAGATAATGCCGCGATTGACCAGCTGTTGTTTTGAGCATGGCCCTGTGATTGGCGAAGGATAAATGGCACGTGATGAGCTTCAGATGGGCACGAGCCCTTTTGAAGCTGTGGCCCATGGCTGACTCCGACTTAAACGGTTAAGTCCTGGGCGAAGGCGCTGGACTCTGCATGTCTTGCACCTATTTTGGAAAGATTCCGAAGTTTTCATCCTAGGACCATTTCCGACAGCTACCAGCCAAAGAAGTAGATGCTCTCTAACGACAGAACAATTTCAAGACTGTAAACTACAAGGTATAGAAAACAATTATTAAAGGGATTAATGCAGATTTAAAAAGCCATTGCTTTCCTTATGCCCTATTAGAGTTTCCTATGACGTGATTTTTTAAAAAAATATTTACTTCTTATGCTTACAGTTATTTATTTTTTCATTTTCATCGTAAATTTCAATTGTAAAATTTAAAAATTAGGTTAAGTTATATGAAACTCCTGTTTTGAAGATATTACTCTCTTTTTTGCAGTAATCTGTCTCAGAACAGCCAAATGGACTCTGGCATGGTGTAGGATAATTTCTCTCATAGCCAGTTGAAAACTTGCCAAAGTTTTAAAGAAGATTGTCTAATCATGCTAGTGAAAAACAGACTTCTGATTTGATATAAGTTACTTAAATTTTTAAAAGTGAACAAAAATTCCACCTAGTAATAAGAAAAATGCAAATGAAAACAGCAAGATACCGGCTTTTGCCTAACTAATTAGCAAAAAAATCTTAATGATAAAATTCACTGTTGTTGGCCAGGGTATGAGGAGTTGGGTGCTATCACTGCTGGTGGGAATTAAACACGCCCTTTCTGGTAAAATGTGGGGTTTTTTGGGATTTTTTTGTTTTTATTTTATTTTTTTTGAGACAGTCTTGCTCTGTCGCCCCTAGTAAAATGCAGTGGCGTCATCATAGCTCACCTCTTATGCTTTCATTTAAATTCCGTCCTGTTCAAATTCTCTTTGCTTGAACCTTAGATGAATGATTAAACATTTCAATTTATTGTTTGGAAATGTTACTTCCAGTCAATTTAGAAATATCTCGGGGAAATTTGTAATGGCATTTGTTTTGCTTGAAAGGTTTAATTCGGTGCTTCTCAAAGTGTGTACCACGGCCCCCTGAGGATCCCTGAGACCCTTATTGGCTGTTGAGTCAAAATCATTTTCATAACAGTAGTAAAATATCATTTGCGGTTTTCACTGTGTTAGTGTTTGTACTGATGTAGCAAAAACAATGAGTAAAACCGCTGGTACTGTGGTGAGAATCAAGGCAGTGACAGAAAATTGCACCAGGAGATGTAATATTTGTCCCTTCAAAGCACTCCAGAAAAAAAAGAATTTCAAGTTCACTTAGGAATGTTCTTGATGAAGCAGTACAAATTAATTTATTAAATCTTGGCCATTGAGTGCAGATCTTTTTTAATATGGTCGTCGACAAAATGAAAAACCTACATAAACACTTCTGTTGCATACTGAAATGCAATAGTTGTCTCGAGAGAAGCTCTTGGGCATTAGAGTTGAGAGCTGAAGTAGCTAGTATTTAATATGTAGCACCGTTTTTACTTGGAAGAAAGACTGACAGACCGTGGTTATTTAGATTTAGGTCTTTGGAAGAAAGCTTGTGAAAAATTAATGAAATGAGCCTGTTACTTTAAGGAAAACAAGTAATGATTTGTTGTTAGTGATAAAATTCAAACACTCAAGTGAAAATTTGAATGTTGAAAAGCTTGTTTACTCTGAATTTGACAGCTCCCAGTACTTAAGACTTTTTGTAATGAGATTGGTGATATTAAAAGTGTGTTTTTTTGTATTGTATGATGAAATGTGTCAACCTTTTCGAGATCTATATGGTTATGTGAACTAAGGGAACCAATATTTTATAACTAATACATGATATTACAAAATCATACGTGGTAAAAGATATTCTTAAAATGTGAGACTGGATTTTAGCATAACCAAGTAAAACAAATCATTGATATGGCTTCAGATTCTACATTGCAACTCACATTTAAGAAACTAATACTTTTTAAGTATTATGGGAGAATCAAAGAATATCTACAATTATTCAAAAAGGATATCCAAATATTCCTCATTCTTTCTAACTACATATCTAAGACAGGATTTTCTTAAAATAGTTCAATCGAGACAACACATCGAAATATAGTGAATTCAAAAGCAGATAAACATAAAATGGGATCCATGATTCTTTGAAAGCAGTTTTTTAAAATAAAAATGTTATTTATATAATGGTTTATTAAACAAATTAATGAATAGTTTATTTTAAAATTTCTTGTTTTAATTTTTAATATGGTAAATATTAATATATTTCCACATAAATTATAGCTCTTTGGGTCCCCAGTAATTTTTAAGAGTGTGAAGGAGTCCTGAGAACAAAACATAGGAGTACTTCTGGCTTAATTCTTTGCAGAACATAAGTCAGCTGTAACAGAACTGTCTAATGACAGGGTAATAATTGATTAGCCTTAAGGCTACATTTAAAAATGTATAAACCCACAAAAAATTTTATGTGTTCTCTTTTCATTCAGTAACTCAGTACATCACATATTTAACATAGTGATGATACATTAAATGACTATGCATATTAGAAGCTTTAAAAAGTATAATACTGGTCCTCTGGGTGATATTTTTTGTTTTAATTAATGCTTATCTCCTGGCCCCAGGCATTTAACATTTTAGTCATTTCCACAGTCATACTGAGAATCTCTAACAATATATACTTTTTGATGATCAGAACTTTGCTCCTAACAAAAAGAGTCTTAGGTTTGTCATAGAACAGGTGACTAAAATCATGGAAGTATAATTATTTGAGTAGAAAAAGGTATCACCTGTGATGAAATCCAGATTTTTCTTGGGACAGAGATGGAAACAGAGGCCCAGAGAAGAATAGAAAACATACAAGGTCAATATGTGACTAATTCTGGAGCTGGAATCTGATTTCCTAGTAGAACACTCTTATATTACTATTTATTCTTTACAGAGCTTTAATTTTTGGTACATGTAATCTTTTTGATCTTGAGTGCAAAATACTGAATCATGTTACAGCAATTGCGCAGACCTAAATCAGTAATCTTTGGAACTTTCACCTACTTCTTTCAGTCTTCTTGGAGGGTTCGATTTTATTAAGTTAACATTTTTAGGTATTAAATTAGAGATGGGCAGATTCAGTGCTGAAAATCAAGTTTGGAACCTTAATTTAATTTTCCAGGTCATACTCTCCTAGTTTGCTGGTAGGACACCTGTTTTGTTGGGGGGAGAAGGGGAGAAGAGTGTATGTGTGTATTTTACTTTGATTATTCAGGTAATATTGCCATTTAACCTGGAGCCTCTGAGAGATTATAGATAAAAAATACTGGAAGAGCCATGATCTGAGAACATGCTGAAGTTTATGTCTAAAGGAATAGCTGAGTACTATAATCTCCAGAATTTCCTGTGTTCCTCTTCTTTCTCTCTTTTCTCTTTTCTATTGTTTTCCAACGATTTTCTTTGATTCTCCACTCTTCTACTCCTTTTCTTCTCTACCCCTCCTCATCCCCATCCTGAAACCTAATATGAATTTTTGCATTTAAAACAGTTACATTTGTTAAATACTTGTATATTGCCAGTTTTCACATACAAAAACGATGTTTAGTCTTGCATAAATGTAATTTTTTTCTTTTGTAATGTTTTTCTGCATATACTTTATGCAGTACTTTATTTTCTCTTTAATGCATATGATTTTCTCTACATGGGTTTTGCACATTTTTAAAGGCTGTCACTAGTTGTATACTTTTCGGCCTTGCAAATGAAATGATTTTATTATTACTTACAGTTGACTAATAGTGGTAAAGTTATTAAATTTGGTATATTTATTAATATATTTTGTAGCAAATCACTTTGAAATACTTTATCAGTTTGCAGTTTTCCTCTTAATTAGCTTGGAATCTCTATGTAGAAAATCACATTGTTTGCAAATAGTGTTATTACCTACCAGATTTCAATAGTTAAATGTCTTTGTATAATTTCATCTATTATGGGCATACAGAAAACTATTAAATAATATTTAAATCCCTCATTTTAACAATGAGAGAAACCATGCCTTAGAGGAAATAATAGTCTATATTAACACTAGTTAATGAAAATATGCATATTAATCTGTAATCAATCCCTACGGTCCCTGTTGAAACAGGTTTAGAGTCATCTCAGTTGATGTAACTATATGGCTATTCGTGTATGGCTTAGAATAAATCATCTTCTTTTAAATCTTTACCTAGGATATTTGATAAATTTTTACTTGCTTACTATAAATTTCTGGAAAATTGTATAATAATGAAGTCTTTGTTTGCAACTGGTCTCTATCCTAAACCAAAGGGTAGATAAGAGAGAATAATTTGTAATAGTTGAAATGTGTCATTAAGCATAAACTTTTTATCTTGTTAATTAGGCATCTAACTATAGCTCTCATAAGGAAATTCTGACCAGCTAACATTGCATCATGGCCAGTTTCATTCATAAATTACACACATAAAGTAACTCCTTCAGTGACAGGTAGTTGAATTATGCATAGATAGATAACTAAGGAGTTAGTACACTCACTGGAAATGAATGAGACAAAACAATGCACCTTATTTAGAAAGGAATGGAAATCAATGAACTTCAGCATTATGTGAATTTGGAATTGAATACAAAATTGGCTGGAATTCAATGAGAGTAATAATTATGTTTTAGATGGGGAGTAAAGGAAGGGGAGAAATTAAGAGATGTAGTGCTCAGATCACGGACATGCTTGGGCATAGGAATTCCGAAAAGCAAACGTGGGAAGTCTTTGGGTACCCACCCCTTAGCCTGGGTATTGCCTTTGGTGTTTTATTATCTCTTGTTTACGCCTACTAGTATCAGAGGCCAAAGAAAATAAATAAGCTTCTACGGGGTCTGGGGCTAGAAGAAAGGATAGATGAATGGAAAGAATGTGAACAAGGTGAGTGAAGGACAGGCGAAAAAGCCTACCCAGTGCTGCTTGTTTGCTCTGTGCAAAGCTCAGCTGAAAACAGCTGATCTGTATGGAAGTTGTTAAAGAAATTAGCAAACGGCCCCGACCTTTTGCACGTGTCCTTGGTAGTATATATAGGAAGGAACTTAGCTAGGGAGGCCATTTTCTCCTTCAGACTTTGATCTCTTCCCTTCTCTCCAAACACTATGTGTTTTGAGTAATTATTCCTTCGCTACCGAGCTCTGGAGTGAAAAGCTACCGCCACAATCTTCTTCGTTTCTGTTTTCACCCTTCATATCAGAAGTCTAGTTTAGTTTCATTGTTGACTTACATCTAGTTACAGGACCCCAGGGAAACTATCTAATATAGTCTAGAAAACTTTCTTAGTAGTTCTGATTTGGATAGCTAAGGATCAAATTAGAGCAATACTATTTTCAAAAGTAGTGTCATGACTTTTTAAGAGTAAAGATGACTCTTTTTGTGAAACATATATGTGTATTTATATGTGTACTATGCTATGATATAAAATATATTTTTACTGTGGAACATAGTAAAAATTTTTGGGGAAAAAAACTGTACTAAGATGAATCAGAAACCTCAATATTGACCAGGAAAAATCAAATTCCCACAAGCATAACTTTAGAACAGTGATACGTAGGAGGTAGGGTAGGAGTGGATGTCAGTGGATAGTAGCCCACCCACAGCAGGGAAGAATATTTTACCAATGATGTTGTTTAGAATTGCTGGTGCAAGGTGATAATATTAACCACAACAACTTTAATCACTTTCGTTTTGTTTTTAAGTTCTTTCAATATAATGTACTCCCTGATTTTCTGCATGCAGAATAGACTGCTTCTATAGTGCCTGACTCTAGCCTTGGTGTGTCATTACTTTATAGCAACAATGGAAGTTCCAAGTTATTACAGACCAGAATATGCCTTTTATCAAATTTTGAATCTTTGTATAAGTCACTGCAAAAACCTAAATCGGTGACAAATAAGAGAAGCGTTTAGAGAAAATGTCCATCCTGGTATTCTTTTAAGTATAGTTTATTACAAGATTCCTTTTTTCTTAGCAGCTAAAGAGGAAGAAAGGTTTTTTTAAAGAGTTCCAGATAGCTAAAAATGGAGTTTTTATGCAGGGAAAATTATTTTTTACTCCCAAAATCAAGGTAAAAAGATGGAACAGATCACAGGTCTAACTTTCACAAGTAACAAATAAGGTATATATGAATTGTAGTTTTCAATGGAATAAAACAAATCTGTCAGTGTTAATTGACCACCTACTGGACTCTAAAAGATATCTACAAAACAAAAGATCCAGTTTCTGGTCTTTAGGATTTTAAATGTAGTTGAAGAGACAAAACTAGTACACACAAGACAATAGAAAATAATATAAACTTGCATATTATAAAAGGCTAAATTTTGTGCCATGCATTATAAGTGATAGAATAGTCTACCAGAGGAGAGGCTAAGGTTTATGGAATAATGTACTACTACTACTAAACTATTGATGATGATGTAATGTTTATTAAGTAGTTACTTTTGGTAATGTTCCAACTCATCTACATTCATTATTTCATTTGCTACTCACTGCTATTCTATTAATAAAAGATGAATGCTATTTTTTTCTTTCTTTTACATATGAAGCAATCGAGGCACAGCAAGATGAGGTGATTTAACCAAGGTCACGAAGTTCATGGTAGCATAAAGATTCGAATCTTTTAATTATTTTAAAATGACAAGTCTAAACAGCCTCTACTCAGGAACCACGCTTTAACCTGCTATCCTAAACTCTCAGGGATTTCATTAAGGAGGTAGTTGTCAGGATGTGAAGCTCATGCATGGGGGGAGAAGGAACTCTCAGACAGGGATTAGGATGTATAAAAGTAAAAGTTTATTTTCCTGAGAAAGGAAAAAAGGCAAAGAAGGAAGAAAGGAGAGAAGGGGAAGGAGGGCCATTATCCATCCATCCATCCATCTGTCCATCCATCCATCTCTCTCTTTCTCTCTCTAGAAAGTGAGATCTAGAGATGTTATCTTCATTGTTTATACATAAAACTCTGAGGTGGCAATCAGTTCCATCACCTGGGCTGCCTAGCTTGCTGGCATGTTTCTTTATCCTGGAAAGGAGATTAGAAAGAGTAAGGATTTTGTTTTGTACATCTCCGACATTTTCATAAATTTTCTTTTGAAATGGTTACCTCCTTCTATTCTAAAAACTAATTTAGCTATGTGTCTATAAGAAATTATTACTTCAGTTCACACGTGTAGTGAAGAAGTATTCAGATGTATTAGATCAGTGCTATAAGATTACTGGGTTCTTTGCTAACTCAAGTAGAGGAAACAGTATCAGCTGCTCCATTTCCAGCTAGTAACTTTATCATGTTCTTAAGTAAGAAAATACCCTAGGCGGCCAAGTAGATAGCGTTGTGGGACTAGTGCAGATTAATAATTTCTTGCTCCAGGACAGAAACAGATTAAATTGGGTAAAAACATTCTGGCAAGGCTCTGAATGAAACTTCTCCTACTTGTGGCTTAGCAAATTGTCAGCTGTCCTTCAGACACTTACTGGTGCACAAGTAGAAAATGACTTAAACACATACTGCGGCCCTAAGAGTAAATACCAATAAGGAGAATGAAAGGCAGTCATGACTCCTGTAGTCCAGAAAATGCATCAGTTCTTGGGAAAGAATTTGCCTGGACAACTGGATGCCTTTGCATGGGAGATGAAGCAAAAACCGAGACGTGAAGTTTCCAGTTCATCGGCTTTATGTAGGGAAATGAGTATGGAAGAAATGTGCTCTCACTGGGGTCATGAGCTATGTTCCTCATAGTGTGGCATGATGATTTAAACATACTATTCAGAAAGCTTTTCAATACGGCTTTTCAATATTGGATTTGTTTGTTGCTGACCATAAGTTTGGCCATTTCTCGTTCATTGGGCATTCCGGTTATCCAGGGCATTAATTATCTGCTCTTTCTGAAGGTGGAGAAGTACGCACATCCTCTTTGAAGGCCCAGGGAAACCCTTCTTGTATCACTCTTTGTACCAATATTGTTGGTGACCTGTGATGCTGCCATTTGATTTTGATGTTATCATTGTGCTCAGAGGAGAATATTTAAACATAGATTCTTTTGGTTGAGAGATCCTTGGTATTGACAAGTTTATGTTACTTTAATTTTTCCTTTGTAGCCTGTGCTACCATGTAACGTTCAAGCTGCTTATCAAGTTGAATATCAGGCTCAAGATATTTTTCTTTTTAAAGATGACAAGTGTTAATCAATAGATACAGACTATTACGCTACAACCCCAGAAACACATTCTTAGACTTCCTCGACCATATGAAAAAAATTAACACAGATGTTATTTAAAAATGTATCTACTAGATCTATTCTTTTTACAGAACCAGGATTGAAAGTATCATAAAAATAATCCATAAACTATAAATACAGTGAGTATAACAAAAGAATTTTTTAAAATTTGACTTGAAGTTGATGCAATATTCTATTAGAACCTACTAACTTTTCCAAGAGTTAAACAATTGTGCATAAAATATTTTCCAATAACATCACCCAAAGAATGAAAATAAATGGCTATGTGATTATTGGAAATAGATTTTCAATACTACTGATACTAGTCTATGTGCTTCAGTATAACCATTATCTCTTGTATATCTGCTATCTTCCCCAGCATTTAGGTGGGCGATAGCTGGATACAAGGTATAAAAAATGAAGTCTACATATAATGCAGAAATATATTTGATAATTGCTTGTAAAATAAATAGCAATAATTTTAAAAGTAGAGAATACTTAATCATGAATTTTTAGTTTTTAAAATTTCTAAGATATATAAAAAAAAAGACATCTTCTTCAGCTTTGATGTTTACTTGGTTCTACTAATACATAACTGGAAAATAAAAAACCCCAAAACTATGAGAAGACCATCCAAAGAATGTTGTTTAAGTTCCTGCAGTCTCATTGTACTGCTACGGACTGATAAATTGTTTTACCTACCATTATGGTTGTTTGTCATCAAGGACACCATTTTCGTACTTTATGCTTGAGTGATAATAGAATACATCTACAACTTTAAGCATGATTACAATAGCAATTATTTATAGTGGTAATTTAAATGTGATCTTTCTCTATGTGTAAAATATAGAAATATAGACTTTGCTTAAGAATAAGTTTTTTTTTTTAAGAAACAATTGGGATCTGAGAAGAAAAAGTATGAACTTCAACATAGGCATAAACAACTCCAAGAGTTACTCTTTGAGTTAAAAAAAAATGCGCATATATTGTATTTTGATTTTCTCAATTCCAGAATTTAATGAGCATAGAAGTGATCCATAAAAATGAGTTGACTTTATACTTCTTTTAGATCCAAGTTCCTGTACTTGAAAAGGTGTGATTCTGCACTAAATCCTCTTATATTTTCTTCAACAGAAAAATAGTATACTGATTGTTTTACAGGTGCAAGGTAAAACTTAAAGCCAACCCTTAAGTTATTAGGAGGTAAAAGATTATTTCTTTGCTGATGACTTATTAAGTTCAGAATTTAACTAATTTAGCATATAATCTGCAGTTACATGAAAGTATACACGATCCTTTTAGAGTTTATTCTAAAAGTTATTTATTTTTATTCCTTTCAAAAATCTTGGACATTGAAGAAACACAGTCAATTTGGGAGTCCCTTAACTTTCCCTTTGAGGTCCTGGTGTAACGTCATCGCATTGTTGACTCTTCCCCACGAACGTTTTGCATCATATACTCATTGTCTTTCTACTGATAATAAATCAATCAACAATGCAGCAATAGAAACCAGTATAAGTGCCTTCCCACATGTGGCAACATGCGTCTAATGGTGCTGAGAGCTAATGAGATAAAATTCACATGTGGTAATTTCACTTTTCTAGTACAAATTACTAACGCCTGCCAACCCTTGGAATTAACGTCATGAAGGCTTACCTAGCTTTGTGAAAATAACTCTTTTGAAAATCTTCATGTGCTATATGAATTACAACCTTATAGATCCATGTCTTTATTTATTATAATTAAAGCAAAGGACTCAAGACAGTATGTTGCTGAAAGAGAGCCATATAGACAGAAGAGTTTAGAAAATACCACATTTGAAGAACAATGGACAATATAGTGCTAATCCTAGAAAAAACAGTGAGAATTGAGAGAGAATAAAGTAACTAATTGTTCTGAGGGATTTATTATGGGCCAGATACTATTTTAAATCCTTTACATTTATTATCTCATTTAAACTAGATAAAAGTGTAATCCCCATCTTACGGAGGGAGGAACTGAGATATAGAAAGGTTAAGAACATTCCTAAGTTCACACAGGTGGTTAATGCCAACCAGTGCCAGGAACTGAACTCGGGCATCTCACGCAGGAGCCTGGTGTACTGCCACCCACCACAATGAAGGCACCACCTCAGAGAATAAAAATGAGTTATTTTACATATTCACTGAAAGCAGAGGGTTGGGGGTGGGAGCGGACTGAAACAAAGAAAGAAATACAAGCTTTAAAACCAAATAGAAGATAATTAGAAAGAATGGGCCAACGGGAAAGGTTCCTGAGGGAGACAGTTAAACCTCTATTTTTGAGCTTTTAAAAATAAGACAGCTTCTATTGCAGTCTTTAACTGTTTCCAAATAGGTGATACAGTAATATGTATTTTATCTAAGTGTTTCTCTCCCAAATCCTGATTCAATATGAAAACGCTGATTTTCTTAATCAAGAGAAGGACTGTGTATATACCACATGTCTCATTCCAGAATCCTCAAAACTGGCTTCTGGACTGGCTCATATTTCCTTGGATATGCTGCTTATGTAGCATAATTTCCTTGGCTTAAGACACAGAGTTTATTTTCTGTTGTATAATTATTTACTAACAAAAGTCTGAGGCTATTTTTATGAATTTTAATAAGGATTAGAAACATATTTTATTAATGGGAAATATTTTAATGTAAACATTAAAACCATTTTATAAGAATATTTGTACAATGTTAATTTCAAGTTAGCATAAGTAGTACTATATATACTATATAGAAAATGAAAATAATGAGTTATAGTCATACACTGAAATTAATATAATTCTTGTAGCACCTTTTTGTTAGATTTTATAACTTTTTATTTTTGGCAAAAATCAATGCTATAGAGAGAAAAGTTAATTTTACTGAATTAAGACATACTCTTCAATGTAGTTAAAATAATTGATAAGTTTTGTGAATTATTTAGAAATTTTTATTTCTACTCATAATATCAAATTATATGTCTTTTTGTCATATTGATGATTATACAAATGAACAATCTGCTTCATTTTTTCCATTTGTAAAATGTCTTGGGAAATGTATTTTAATGCCTCAGCAGAGTATTATAATGAAAATGTTAACATTAGATTTATGTTTTTGTAATATTTTACATGAAGGTATTCCCTATGAACAACAAAAGTACACATTTATAACTTTTGTCTTTAATATCTTGTGGCTCTGAGCCTTTAAAAGTAGCTATTAAAATTGAAATATCTTATAATTTTACTGATCTTTATTAGAAATTCAGAGTAAATTCTCTGTGGATGTTGGCAAGTATTAAAAGGGACTATTTATAAATACTGGGGAATTCACACCACTAAGATGGACAAAGCTATTCCTAATGATAAGGGGAAAAGAGCTTTTTTTTTTGGTTTTTGTTTTACTTTCCTTTTTTTGCCTTTTGGGGGGTAAATAAATTCTTTCCGCAAAGTCTATCTGTTATTTATAGAGCTAAAATGGATAGTATTAGAAAAAGCTAATGCAGTCCTGCCATTTAACTTGCGAGGAAAGTAAGTCCAGTAAACTAAGTAGCTTGCCCACGGTCACACGACCAAAGTGGCAGAGACAGGAACCCTGGTCCATGGCCCAAGTCTTCTCTGCTCTACCACACCCTGTGATTCCCTCAAAGGGAAGAGAAGGAACATTTCTAATGAAGAAGTAAGAAGGGCCATCAATGTACTCTAGTGTATTGTTCTGAAAACAAATTAGGCCACACCTCAATGCTGATCACACCTTCCCAACTGGAAAAGCGTGGTCTTCTGAGTGATCACCATTTGCATATTCTGAGCCCTCTACTGTTTCGGGCTTCTCTATGCAGGTATCGACACTCACATCACTCCGTGGAACCAGTTGGCACAAAATTGATCATGTTCTTATCGGGCTATATCAAGACTGCACATCTCAGTCACTAAACCTGTCTGTCTGGTTTCTTTTCTGGTTGCCAATGACGGTCATTATTTTCCAGCCTCCCAGCCCTAACCTGGCTGATATAGATCAGATGTTGACTGAATAGAAGCTGCCCCAGTCCTGGGTTCATGATGTACGCGTAAGTACTCAGTTTTTCTCAGTAAGGGTTGTCAGTGGGGACAGAGGTTCACAGCTCCGGAGACAGGAAGTGCAGATGTTGGTTGGCGAAGAGCGCTTCAAAAATGAGAGTTTTTCATGTGTGTGCTTTTGTATTTTCTGGTAAAGTTTTATTGTGTTGTTTTGTTGTGGTTGTTTTATTCTGTTGTTGTTGAAATTTCTATATTGTGGCCTCCATCAATTTTGATCCAGAGTTTATAGTTCTGAAGATTTTAAGTATCCTTTCTAATTGGATTCCAAACCAGTATTTTTTTAACACAGATATTATGTTAAAAATAGAGACTGCACATAAAGAGAAGGTAAGGTAGTGATTTTTAAGATGTGTTAGTAAAAGTGTTTTGCTCAAGGGATCTAGTCTCAAAGAATGAATGTGTGACTTTTTGGAAAAGTGGCCAATGAGGTCATTTCTTTCTAAATAATAGGGAAATGATGTGCGGTAATAAATTAACTCTATTATATTAAAACATTTAGAAAAACCTGTGCTTCAAAGAATGAAGTATTATAGTTCATTTAATTTCTTTAATATGTTCAGTAGCATGGTATAGATTTTTATCATATGTTGCTTATTGACGTATATTCCAAGAAAATGAGATGTAAATTTAAGAGGAATGTGTATTAGAATTGTTATTTGTTTAACTCTAAAGGAAAGTATGATAGGCAATGGGATTATTATATGTATTACATGAATGAAATTAGTAAAATTATATATGAAAAAATATTGAATTAAAATTAAAATCTAGACTGTGACATTTGAACTTCAAAATAATTCAACAATTGATGAATTTAAGGTAAATAAATTTGTACGTATGTTTATATTTAGATAATATTCAGGCTATTGTTTTACTGATTTAAGAATGAATAATTGATATTTGATTAATGATTTCATTCAAACTCCTGCTCAGTCTAACTATATTTCTCAAAGAGGTTCTTAATCTCTCTATAGACACAAAGTTCCCACATGTTCTGTAGTGACTGATGTTTCAGACTTAATCATGAATTTTTGATAATTGCAATTTTCCAGTCATTTGATTTTGTCCTTTATTAAATAACACACATTAAACCTGTAGGCTCTGGCACTCTTACATGATGAATCTTCTTGCCCTCCCTAATTTATTGACCGGGCTAGAGTGCCATGGCGTCATCATAGCTCACAGCAACCTCAAACTCCTGGGCTCAAGCGATCCTCCTGCCTCAGCCTCCGGAGTAGCTGGGACTACAGGTATGCGCCACCATGCCCGGCTAGTTTTTTCTATATTATATTTTTAGTTGTCCAATTAATTTCTTTCTAATTTTAGTAGAGACGGGGTCTCGCTCTTGCTCAGGCTGGTTTCGAACTCCTGAGCTCAAGCAATTCACCCGCCTCGGCCTCCCAGAGAGCTAGGATTACAGGCATGAGCCACCGCTCCCAGCCCCTAATTTATTTTCTAATAACACCATGAACCTGACGAAGACTGTCTGATTCATGCCTAAACCTTTCACCAACAGACTCTTTCATGATAGCATGATATAGCATGTTGCGTGTACTTTTTATGAAATACAAGAAAGCATATTTCTTATTTGCCAAGGTTAACACAGAATAAGATAAAATGTGCAATATAAAAAGCTTTTCTATTTAACTAACATTTATATAAATATGGTAAAATTTTCAGTTTAAAAATTTAGCAATTCTAATACACTTTCCTCTTAAATTTATATTTGCAGTTGTCTCATACTCATTTATTTTAGACTTCTGTGGTGCGTCATTTTCTATTAGCCTGGTTCTTCTTATCCCAACTTATGGCATCATCTCTACTCACTCACTCTTCCATTTCTGAAAACTTCATTACAGACACATGAAATTTCCATATTGAGGCTCATCAATTTTGATCCAGAGTTGACAGTTCTGAGGATTTTAAGTATCCTTTCTACCTGGATTCCCAACTAGTATTTTTTTTAACACAGACATTATGTTAAAAATAGAGATTGTGCATAAATAAAAAGGTAAGGTAGTGATTTTTAAAATGTGTTAGTAAAAGTGTTTTGCTCAAGGGATCTAGTCTCAAAGAATGAATGAGTGAGGTACGCCATAGCTTCTTAGCAAGAGTCCTATCTTCTTCACTGTGGTTAAGTAGAAAAACTTCCAGCATTGACATTTAGGTGTGTTCTAGATCCAGCTTTGCACTAATTTGTCTAGGCAAGTCACTTACCTCTCAAGACTTCAGTTTATCTACAAAACATGGGGAGAGTTTACAGTAGAATAACTGGAGGGAGTGGTTATTATTAATGGGTCTCGAAATCATTTTTATGGATAAACATAAAGCTGTTTTTGGTTTATTGGTTTATTATTTTTTTGGTGCTATTGTTTTTTTCTTTGTATTTCAATGGTAATGAATAATATCTGATATTAATTTTGTTAATTTTTATTATATCTTGTGGAACTGTTTCAGCTCTATGAGTGTTTGTGTGTACCATGCCATGATATAGAACATTTCTTATTGTGGATCATAGTCAAAAATATTTTTAAACACACTGTATTAGATAGCCCTCAAGTCATTTTGAATACTTAAATTCTGTGATTTCAAAGAGTTAATAGTTAGTATGGAGAACATTAACTTCCTCAAAGGCACTAAAGGACAATTTAAATTATCCCACATTGTAAATTATTATTTTTATTTTATTAGTTCCTAGAGCTAGTGCCCTTTACAAGTGAGACAGAGGTAAGAGATATGGTTACCAGAAGTGGAGACTTTTGTGGAAAGGCAAATCAATAAGCCACACCCTGATGGCACAATCTGATAAACATAAAAAAAAAAAAGTATAAACAGGATGCTGTCGGAGTGCCCACTCTAACTCATAAAAGCTTCTCTGAATATGAAATAACCAAGTTTAGCCTTAAAAAACAAGTAGGAATTAGTTGGAGGAGAAAGAAGAAGATATTCTGGACTGACAATACATAATCCTTGCAAACATAATCCTTGCAAACGTCATGCGACTTGATATATGCTCTCAAATAGATGCTGGAAATTGTCAGATGAAATGGCAGTGATCAGTCTGACCATGAAGGGCCTTTCTTACCAGATTAAATCTCTGGACTTTATGATGAAAGTTGAGTAAAATTTAAGCAAGAGAAAAAAAAGATAAAATTTGCAATTTAGAACTGTCAGGGTGGACGAGCGCACTTCGATGGCGCTGTCGTCATCCGGGTACGGTTGGGGAACTAGATGGAGTGGCAGCCAGACGGCTTATGTGCATGTTCTTTCCTCTGCCTGCAGTAAATGTTCCTCCCGCATTCGGTGAGACCCCGTAGTCTTCCTTCAAGATTCTAATCAAAACAATTGTGAAACTTTTCTTCTACTCTCACATCGTAATTACTCCTGAAGCACAGCCGTCCTCTTCAAACTTGTATAACGCATCGTGTAGACTTACGTTGGCACTTGTGTCCCTGTGTGGTTATTTGTTTCCAGTTGTGTCTCCCAGTTAAACAGAAAGCTCTCTGCATTTCTGGTGCTAAACAGACCGCCTGTCCCAGTGCAGACTCTCAACATGTGCATGTTGACTTGTAATCACATATGCCTAAAGCCAAAGAGAGGACACTGAGAACAGAGGAAAGGCTAGAAGTAAATAAATTTCAGGTTTACTCTTCATTATATGTCTACGCACGTACGTATCTTTCATATCTTCTTACAGAAGGCCTGCGAGATATTTGAGATATGGTAATTCAGAAGGTAAATAAGAAGCTGAACAGTGGAGATAATTTATTCCAAGTAAATTTATGTTGTGGTGATTATGACAATTTATTTTTGAAGGGATGAAAGCATCAGATAAATGGTTATAGACTAGATCTTAAAGTTTCATTTATTGATTAATTCAACAAATATGTATTATGCTAGCTTATAGTCTACTGGTAGCACATTATACACACATATGTACATATCTATATACGTTATGTGTTGTGCGTATTATGTGTATACATATATATCAGATGCACATAAATACATATATGAATAAAACAAACATGGTCTCTACTTTTATGGGATTTACAATCTAAAGGAGGAGACATGATAAACAAACAAATGAATGTGAATTATAAATGTGACAAGTACAAGGTAAACATCTTACACTTTTTCCAAAATTTTTTAAAATTCACTTTCTTTAACCGCTAGCTTTTTTTTTAAAAAAATAGATTTTTGCTTTATATGGTAACATTCTATGGCCTGTTTATTGCAAATAAATAAAAGCTAAATATCTGAAATGCCTTTTGAAAACATTAAATAATGATATAGGTTCCCTCTGTGCTTAAGGAAGCCTTATGAAGATCTAAGTAGAGTCTCATAACACTATTGAACAAATGTGGGAAGATAGAATGGAAACCAGTAACTTGACCAAGAAAATAAGTCTGTGTTGCTTTAAGCAGTTATTTGGTGTAGCCTTTAAAAAGAATATTGTATCTTAAGAGTACTGTGGAGTTGGATGGGTTAGGGTAGTTGATAAATATTTAGGGACAAGTAGCAAGAAAGTTTTCATACTCTCGAATCATATAAAATTATAAGGCTTCATTATTTATTACAAAGCACTGTGAACCCTTAGCATTTCAGGAACATTTATATTCAAAATCCAGGTTCAAAACCCTATTCAAAGACAAATCAGAAATGTTTCCATTTTCTATTTTGCATTCTATTTATTATATTTTCTTCCAATAGTGTATGTGACTAAACTTCAACTCTTAACTAATTCCCTGTACTTGCGAGTGTTTAAAATATATTAGTCTTTAATTTCTTGCAAAGTTTTAAAAAGTTTGTAATTAATTGCTTATTACTCAAAATTTGAAAACAGGCTACTTTGAAGTATTCCACAATTTATATAACATTACCACCAGGTGGAGACCACATCTTTGGCATTTTATATAACATAAAAGTGAATTAATTTAAAATATAGAAAATATACAGTATGATCTACAAATGAGGACCATATGAAATTGCCACCTTATAGGATAAAAATTGAATACCAAAAATTTCATGTGTTTCAAATTTATTAAGTTTCTTCCTGGTCTTGTTTTGTTTTCCCTAGAATATAATATATGGAATAACTAACATAACACTCAGAATACATGATTTTTAAAAACTAAATATAAAGGATTGAAAAATCCTTTGTACTATCTTAAAAAATGCTGACATTGATATTAAAATGTTAATCTTAAAGACACATTCTAACAGGTGAGATAGGAGAACAAGTTGGTAAGAATTAACTCCTGAAAATAGAAAAAAAAAAAACTCAGTGCAAAAACAGACTGTAGGGTGTATCTAGATACTACTGTAAGCAAAAAGGAAAAAAAAAAATCCAGTCAATCATTTGATCTACAAGGTGCAAAACAACTGCCTTAACTCTTGTATTTCCCTCTCTTACGTCCATTGACAGATTCTGGCATTTGCTTTGCTCTGCTTCTTTTTATAATCAGCCAAATAAACTTGAACAGGCAGAAGGACCTAGAACGAACGAGGCCTTTACTGCGATACATCAGTGCCAAATCATAAGAGAATCAACACAAAGTAAAAGAACCTACAGCGTTATCTTGCTAAAGGTTTTTAAAAACAGATTAAAAATCAGGTCATTTATATTACTTCCATCTTCTACACCGAACTCATTATTTCAGTCACGTGTGTGGACCTGAACATGTTGTAGAGACCTGTTAAGAATTGGGTTTGACATATTAGCATAGACACCGCCTCGAAAGTACGTCAACGGTATCATCCTGCCCCATTATGACCCTACCGACTACCTTCCCCTCCCTCTTATCATTCATTTTTCTGTAATCATCTTGCTCCTTGATGGGTACTAGGTCCTGATTATACCTTCATTTCCAATTGCAAACTTCAGTTGCTTTAGGTGGTACGGGCCACCATTTCTGATAGGTGAAGGAAAGATCAATTCATTTTTTTTCATAGCTTATATATCGTATTACTTGTTAAAAAATATTAGCTCATGGGATGTTGCAGTCGAGTAGTTGGGATATTATCAGATGAAACGGTTGAGACAAGTACCTTCGCCTTTTCACAGAATGAACAGAATAATTTTCAGTGACGTTAACTCAAGAAATGTGGCCTCTTTAGAGAACACGGACTTAGATTTCTTTCCTTTCATGATTCGTTATGTTTTGGGCAACTGATTCTTTCTTAGGACTGCTCCTGTGTTCTTTCCTCCTCGGTCCAATAAGAAAAGCAAGAATTGAGTTAATGTTTACTATTTCTTCAAAATTGGCAAAACAATTAATTTCTCCTTATTTCAATTCATTTTGCTGGTCAACTGCCATCTTTCTCTTGCTGACAGCAGCTTTTAAAAGAAACCTAAACATTACTTGTAACTAAATTGCGGTGATATGGCTTAGTAGCTGTTCTCCATTCACAAATATATGGACTTTGAATCAGATTTTTCGTAGTGTTGTGTGTATCTATTTGTATTGTGGAAATCTATTTGCCCTGACTCTCTTTGGGCCCTCCGTTAGTTGGAAATTTTGATGACTAAAGTAGAGTTGCAGTTTATTATCAAGGAACATAGTAAAGCCAACTATTACTCTATTCTTACCCCACTACTCAACTTGTACAAGCTGAGCTAGGTACTGTTTCTGATACTGGTAAACTAAAGTTCAAACTTAAGCTTCATTCTACATTCTCTCAAAAAAAAAATTTTGCTTTAGGTGGATCAAGAACTTAGGCAGCACTAATGTACATACCTCTAAACTAATAAGAATAAAGTATTCTATATTCATGATTGTCTTTCTGAAAGTGATTTAATAGATTTTAAATAAGATGCATTTTCATTCAATAGACGTGTTAGGAGTTGTTCTAGATGACTGGAGGTAGATTATCTACTTGAATAATGTGTTATCTATGCATTAGAAGAAATGACAAACATTTAGAATGGAAACTACTTATTAGAATTTCCTTTTCTTTGATTCATATGCTAATGTTGGGGGAACTAATGTTGCATTTATAATGTTTAACTGCATAGGAGAAAATATGTGAAAACTAAATTTCAAATGCAGTATGCTTAATGAAATATGGCTATTATGCATAGAGCTATGGAATAAGTTTTTATTTCTGGCTATAATTCCTTTTCAGAGTTATATTTATAGCCAGATATAATGCTATAATAAGTTTATTAAGGGGTTTTCATGCAAATATAGAAGTAAATTCCTGTTGATCTATTTATGGACATAAAAGTAGGATCTACCAGAATATGAAATTCAATAACAGAACCCTAGGTATTCTTACATAGACAAAATTTAACACTTACATTGTTTAAACTGTGCACATATTTATAAGGTTTTTTTTAAAGCTCAGAAGTTAAAATTCAATTATTCTTTGTTATTCTGTAGCTACATGGTATGTCTTGTTAAACTTCTGGGAATACTCAGACCTTCAAAAAACAAAAAATGGTTATTTATAAAAATTTTAAGTCTTATGAAATAGCATCTGAGTTGCATAATTTTTTAGTTAATTAGTCAATGATAAGACAGCTCAGTATTTGAGGGGAAAATTTCAAGAATGAGAAGCTCTTAAACATCTTTGTATGCAGCTCTCCAACCTACTCATTACGTCTCTCACACACGGCCCTTCAGAAATGTGACAGTCAGATTCTGGGGCATGTTAATTTTGTTTATTTAATATGCAGATTATATTAGTTGTGAACACTGTTGATCTCCTTTATCTAGACTAATTATACCTTAATGATAGCTCCACCCTCTGAACTGGATTGCAAAATACCACATAAATACAAACCTTTATCCTAATCATGCAGGAAGTTAAGTGAAGAACATAGGCTGCTTACTGAAAACAACTGCATTTTGAAATTATGTATTTATGTATTTAGATATTTTGCCGGAACCTGCATAGCAATAACACATTCTGCTTGGCATCTGTGTGTGTGCGTTCTTTCTTCTCTCTCTCTCCATATATATATGTATAAATGTACATACATACACACATCTGGCTATATATATATATAAAATGAAAGAGTCGGTATTTATTACAAGTTCAAATTTACTGCAACTAATAACACTTTTTAATCTATTTAATCTATTTAATCTTTGAATAGGGGATAAAATATTGAATTTTTTAGGGATAGCATACCAAAAATATTCAACATCAACAAATAATACAAAATATTTTTCGCAAAAGAATGTGTTTAACAGTTTATGAATTCTTTTACAGTCACTATTTTAATACTGCTTTCGTATCCTGAAATATTACTTCAGACTCAGTCACAAGGAACAGAATTTGATTTTTTAAGAAGCATTTTATGGGGTATTAGATAGATAGAGGATGATTAAAATTATTTTGGTTAAAACTATTGGACTTTAAAAAAAGAATTTGTTGAGAGGCCATTGGGCTTTCTCATAAAAATTTTTTAAAAAGTTGAAAGGTACGAATCCAACCAGCTGGGTGGGTCATATAGAAGGAAAGATGAAACTTAACCCAGGCACACCTGGGAGATATCATGGGTTCTATCTCAGACTTCCACAATAAAGTGAGTCACATGAATTTTTTGATTTCCCAGTGCATATAAAAGTTACGTTTATACTACATTGTAGTCTATTAAGTGTGAAATGGCATTATGTCTAAAAAATGCACATGCCCGAATTAAAAAATACTTTATTGCTAAAAAATGCTATCAGTCATCTGAAACTTCAGCAAGTTATAATCTTTTTACGTCGCTATTGATGCCTACTTACTGATGAGGTGGCAGTTGCTGAAGGTTGGAGTGGCCGTGGCAATTTCTTAAAACAATGAAGTTTGCTGCATTTGACTCTTCCTTTCATGAAAGATTTCTCTGTGACATGTGTTCCATTTGATAGCATTTTGCCCACAGTAGAACTTCTTTCAAAGTTCGAGTCAATCCTTTCAAAACCTGCTTTATCAACTAAGTATATGTAATATTTTAAGTCCCTTTTGTGTCATTTCAGGAATGTTCATACTATCTTTACCAGGAATAGTTTCCATCTCAAGAAATCACTTTCTTTGCTCATCCATAACAAGCAACTCTTCTTCTGTTCAAGTTTTACCATGAGACTGCAGCAATTTAATCACATCTTCATGCTCTACTTCTGATTCTAGATCTCTTGTTATTTCCACCACATCTGCAGTGCCTTCCTCCACGAAAATCTTGAGCCCCTCAAAGTCATCCAAGAGGATTAGAATCAACTTCTTCAAAAACTCCTGTTAATGTTGATGTTTGGGCTCTTCTCCCCATGAATCATGAGTACCCTTAATGGCATCGAGAATGGTGAATCCTTTCCAGAAGGCTTTCAATTTACTTTATCTGTACCCATTAGCGGAATCACCGTCTGTGGTAGCTATGGCCTTATGAAATATATATTTTTTAATAATAAGACTTGAAAGTCAAAATTTGTCCTTGACCCATGGTCTGCACAACAGTGGTGTTGTGTTAGCAGGTATGAATGCAACATTGATCTCCTCGTACATCTTCATCAGAGCTCATGGGTGACCAGGTGTATTGTCAACGAACAGTAATATTTTGAAAGGAATCTTTTTTTTATGAGCAGCAGGTCTCAACAGTGGGCTTAAAATATTCAGCAAAACCATGCTATAAACAGATATGCTATCATCCAGGCTATATTGTTCTGCTTATAGATCACAGGTGAAGTAGATGTAGCATAACTCTTAAGGGCCCTGGGATTTTCAGAATGGTAAATGAACATTGGCTTCAACTTGAAGTCACCAGCTGCATTAGCTCCTAACAAACAAGTCAATCTGTCTTTTGAAGATCTGAAGCCAGGCACTGACTTCTCGCTGGCTATGAAGGTCCTAGATGGCATCTTTTTGTCAATATAAGGCTGTTTTGCCTACATTGAATATCTGTTGTTTAATATGATCTTAGCTAGATCTTCAGGATAACTTGTTGTAGCTTCAATATCAGCAGTTGCTGGTTCACCTTGCACCTTTGCGTTATAGATGGCTTCTTTCCTTTCACCTCAGGAACCAACTTTTATTAGCTTCAAACTTTCCTTCTGTAGTTTCCTCATCTTTCTCTGCCTTAAGAGAATTTAAAATAAAGATAGGACCTTGTTCTGGATTAGGCTGTGGTTTAAGGGATGTTGCGGCTGCTTTGATCTTCTGTCCAGACCACTAAAACCTTCTCCATATCGGCAACAAACTTTGTCTTTCTTATCATTCTTGTGTTCATTGGAGTAGCACTTCTAATTTACTTCAAGAAATTTTCCCTTGCATTCACAACTTGGCCAACTGGTACAAAGGCCTAGCTTTTTGCCTGTCTTGGCTTTCAAATGCCTTCCTCTCTAAGCTTAGTTGCTTCTAGCTTTTGATTTAAAGTGAGAGACATGCTACTCTTCCTTTCACTTGAACATTCAGGGGCCATTATAGTGTTATTAATTGGCCTAACTTTATTTTCTGTCTGTATAGCTAGCTAGCTATTTATTTTTTGGGATTCTGAAGTGACTTTAAAATTTTTTTATTTTTAATTATTATGGGTACATAATAGTTGTATATACTTATAAGGTATATTTGATGTTTTGATACAGGCATACAATGTGAATTAATCAAATCAGGGTAATTGGGATATCGGTCACCTCAGACATTTAACATTTCTTTGTGTTAGAAACATTCCAATTCCAATCTTTTAGTTTTTTTAAAGTATACCCTAACTTGTTGATTATAGCCACTTTGTTGCACTATCAAATATTGTTCATTAACTATCTGACTATATGTTTGCACCCGTTAACCATTCCCA